>CAEFZX010017911.1:0-34495 GCA_903066825.1 Alfaro cultratus
TGTCTGTCTGTCTGTCTGTCTGTCTGTCTGTCTGTCCGTCCGTCCGTCCGTCCGTCCGTCCGTCCGTCCGTCCGTCCGTCCGTCTGTCTGTCTATTGCCAGATTGCATAAAGTTGGTCCCACTGTATTATAGCTTAACAACATCAATAAAAAAAAAAAAAAACATTACATTTCCATAGGTTTGCAGAAGGCATTTATTTTCTATTATGTATGTTTTCTATTGTACATGAGAGAACAGGCCAGGGACCAACATGGTATTTAGTGGAGAAGACTACAGACTTTAATTTAAATCACCATCTAATGAACATGTGATAGCTGCTTACCAGTTTATAAACTGGTGTTTGTATGAACCACTATGTAATGACTGAGCCGGGATTTATTTTAACATGTTAGAAATTCCCCTTAGAACTGCACTGGACTCTCTCACCCCAGTTTTCAGCTGGAAGATTATCCTGTTTCATAGAAGTGAGGAGGCTAAATATGTGACATCCATTCATGTAGTAGAGGTATTATTATCAAATCTTCTAACAAAGCTGGACTTGGAGTACTGTATAAGAAAGGGTGGATGGTTTTCTGAAACCGTAGTGTGTTCACATTCTACAGACATGCTAATTTTAAAATTAAAGTTCTGCTTTTTAGCAAAGAAAGTTGAAAGAAGAGATGCATTTAATGTTTCTTTGATGACATGGAGATTATTGAATAAACTGCCTGTGCGGTTTTGTAGTACAACTGTTTAATGGAGATGTAATTTTTTCGGTTTTTGGAAAAATCCATCTTTTTACAGAGGTTTTAAAAATCCCAAGATGATTCAAATTAACATACATACCTGTGTTAGTATTAAGTTGAATGAACGCTGCATAAACACAATTTAGGTACACTTATTATCACTAAGTGAAACAGATAATAAAGATTATTATCTTTATTATAACACAGATGGATACTTGAAAACTTGTCATTCAAAATGTACAAAGTGTTTTAAAACCAGAAATTTTGCCTTCATGAAAAGCCTGTTTAATGCATACTTAAAGGTTATGTTAAACATAAGGGTCACTGTTTTCAAAAGGTAATCTGATTAACAAGACTCAATGGGACATATATCTTAATTAATAGCAGATTGTTTGAAGTCAATAATTCTTAAATATTGATGGAAAGTAGTAGTTTCATTGGCACATTTTTTAACTTGTAACATGAAAATACGTTGTTTTCTGTATTTTTTACTTGTTTGGTGAAGGTTATGTTTTGCAGTGTAATCTTTAGATTTTGACCAAAACGTTTCTTTTGATAGGAAGTAAAATGGATGTATGTTGGGCTGCAGCCAGAGTCCCAACTTGAACGTCATGGAGAATCTCTGTAGGGAGCGTAAAGATTGGGGTTATGGCAGGGAGATCTTCCAGGCTGGACCAGTTTGAGCTCATTACCAAAAATAAATCATTAATGCACCAATGAAAACACGCAAAAGAAAAAAAAAAGATCAGCAATTATAAGTAAGAGGGTTTTACTGAAATGCCAAAAAAAAATTCTATTAATTATTTAGAAATATATAGAATAGTCATATTCCATAAAGTATGATAAAGTATGATCAGATTAGACTTGTTTGTCTTTTAAAAATAATGTTTAAGTAAGCATTAAACATACATTTCATTAAGCCAAATTTCTGTCTTAAATACAGTTTTCCATTGGTCTGATGTAATATTGTAATTTTTTCATTACCTATAAGTGGAAAATCATCATAATTAACAGAAATAACGGTTTTCAAACGTCTGTCTGTGTGTAAATAATCTATGCAATGTTTTTCACTCAATAATAAAGTTCCTGAAATAAATGGACTTTTCAGTAATCTAGTTTATTAAATGGGTGTGAATGTGTATATACTTTAAAAAAATAAAATGTATATATCTATTTTTAAACTGATGTTACTTTTAGTTGTTTCAGCTGCTGGCAGATGTGTGTCTCATTCTATATCAAACAAACTTCTGGACTGAATAAGATCATTTGAAATGTAAATCTATCAACAGGTATGAGTAATTTTGGGCTGAACTTCACCTCAACAGAGAAAGGTAACCTGGCAGCTGAGACTCAGAGCAGGACAGTAGAGTGCATGTAAACATATGTCAACAGAATAATGCTGTGCTGTGTGGAGGACAGGATGTTTCTGGATGACGTCACTGCGGGTCAAGGGGAGGAGACAGACTGACCTGCTCCGAGAGACGCCGTGTTCTCAGGAAGAACCCCAGAAGACACCCGATGACCACAGCCAACACGGACAGGATGAGGAGACCGTTCTGTTTGAGGACATTCTTGACCCTCACCCACACTGCGTCTAAAGCCACGGCCATCGTGAGCTGTTGCCCCCGGTCCTCTCAGTAATCCATAAATGTGGCTCTTCCAAAACTTTGAACTCCAGGTAAGATGGTGAAAGTAAAACAAGCAAAGAGAAACTCCACTGGGCAAACACAAGATGTCCAACCCTCTGTGACGTTCTAAAGGACCTTTGGGATCAGCATCCCTGTCGTCCTCACGCTGCGTCCGTCCGCAGTAAGCTCAGAGGATCCTCTCACTTTCCAGGCATCACCGCCCAGTCTGCTCCACCCATCGGCTGCCCTGCGTGCGCTCACCCACCGCCTGGGGGAGGGAGGAGCTGCTAAACCCTGTCCCGATGGGTTAACATCCACAATCCTGTTAGAGTGCCGCTGTATTAAACAGGTCCGAAGCTGGATTAAAGATCTGTGAGCGATTTGACAGAAGTTATCAGAGCAACCTCACAGGGAATTCTGAACCTGGTACACTGACTGGAGAATGTTTGAGCTCTCTGGTGTGCAGACACACAACTTTCAGAAGTAAGAAAATATTTTCACTGAGCAGCACAATGCACAAACTTCATATTCGTATTGCACTGATAATAACAAATGTATTAGCAAAACATGTGTTATTGTCCCTGACAGCAAAAGGGATAAATCAGAATGTAAGAATGATTGTCAAACTGTTGCGTTTTGTAATCTCCTACACATCATTGTCCAGGGTTCTTTGGGACTACTTCCATCTTTGACATTTCCAGGTATTAAAACTAAATTCCTCAACTGTCTGCAGTTGATTAACTTTTAAAACGCCAACTGTGATCCTCTCTATACTTAAATGAATGCAGAGAATGCCTGAAATATCCCATACATGACCTCAAATGCCTTTCATTCAAGAAGCATTAGCAGGACTTCTACTGGTTCATTTAAAATGAGTTTAAACCGAGGGAGTCTGGAGTAGCAGGAAGTCTGAATTTCCACCAACTGCATACTAAATGACTTAATAATGAATTATCATTAGGTTTAATTTAGAATAGTGTGAGAACTTTCTATAATACTCTTATCAGATCAGTTGTTCAGCGTCTCAGAGCAGAGGAAAGATTTCTGATCCAGATCTGATTTCTTATCTGCTGCTGTAGTGAAACATAGCTATGCTTCATGGCTGTAAATACTGAGGCAAGATATTTCTTTGAAGGAGATTGACTCGTAATTAGGAGCTTGTTGGTGTGATTAACTTGACATAATTTGGCTGAATCAAGAGACGAGGTGTGGCCCCCTTTGGCTCCCAACGATTTGTTGGGGACCACACATGGTCAAGAGGGCATCCATCCCTCTTGACCTCCAGGGGCTAGCTCACCTGAGCTAAACATTTCTCATCTCTGACCTAGCTAGAACCTACAACAGGTGCCCACCTGGTTTGCCCATATGAGTGTAAAGTAGTTGGCCCAAATGGGCCCCCATACATCATAAATATTCTCAGTTCCATAGAAAATGTTTGCCCAGTTTAGCATAACAGAATGCATGTCTGTGGGGCCCACTTAGACAAGTTTTCAAGGTCTGACTTGCATTTGCCGATGACTGACCCTGAGTCTCACCAGGTGGATCCTATGTGTGTCAAACATAATTTTGATTAACTAACTTTACCACACCTGAGGCCCACAACAACAGCTCATCTCTAAATGACTGTTTGTTTAACCCTTGTGTTTTCCTTTGTAAGTCAAATTACAGATGTTTGACTCGGGTTTGATCTACAATATGTTCCCACTTGGGTTTGTCCATACGTGTTTCAAAATGTCCAATTTTAACCAATATGCCCAGAAGGTACCCATCTGAACCGAGCATTTGCCACATAAAGTCCATATATACATCTCAGCCTGCCTGCACAGTGTGTTAAGGGCTATGGGGGGGGGTCTCCCCCTTATAGGGTGGTCTTGTTTCCTGGGTTGATGGGGCAGAACCTTGTGTCTATATGCCTGGACCTGTTGCAGCCTTCCAAAGCCAAGTCCTCATGTCCTTTGCTGCTCATGTGTGCTGTGTGTTACAGGCCTTCCACCCGTCTCTCTAGGCATGGGAATCTTTGACTATCTCACCATTCAATTCCGATTTTTGGGGCCACAATGTAATTCAGAACTGATTTTTGCTTCAAAATGACCTTTTTATCTCTTAAATGGTGGCACACCTGTCTTAGTGAAACAACTACTGCTCTCCCATACTTCATCCAAAGCCAAACAGTCATGTCATTGCAGAACGTTTGTATTTCCAAACACCTTTCATACACTCATAAACCACCTGGGGGACAACCCTCCTGCTCCAATATACATGTTACGCCACTGCAGCATTCAGGCACAGCTTTCCCATCCTCCATGTTGCTTTTTATGAAACACTCATGGAGAGAACGCCCGCCTTTCTGCAGTCAGCTTCCTCCATGGACGATGATGTTGCAATCTCCATCCAAAGTAAGAACAGACATAATAACATGACGGGTTGCCATCCAAAATCATGGAGGATGATATTGCCAATGCAGTTCAACAACTTCAAATAAACATTTAATGTGTGAAGGTAGATATGAAAAATAATTTACATTAAGTAATGCATAGGGGTTGCAAGTGTGGCTGTTATGTAAAATTAGTAACAGAACAGTAATCACATTGTTTACATGCGATCCTGAAGGCTTCTGCTTCCTGCATCACATGTGACCAATTTAGGATCACATGGGTCACTTTTGACAACAGATGAATCAAATTTGTGCTGCTCAGATGCTTATGAAAACATTAACTTAAGATCAGAAAAGTTGGAACTGAACCATTTTTGCCTCCAGTAATCAAGTATTAAATTCTAAGCTTTATGATCATGAGAAAAGGAAGAAAAAACATTCAGATAAAACAGAAAGGTAAAGTTTCTGTTCTACATTTTTATGTCTTTAAAAGTCAGCAAAACATTTTATCTTTGGTCAGGATATGTTTCCTGTTTATGCACATTATTGCTTCTTTCCAATCATTTCTGGGTGCAATTTGACCGCTTTTGCAGTCCTGTCGTCTTCCTGTTGAATAACTATTTCAACAGGAAATGGTTTTCGCTCTACAATCCCACAGAATGTGAATGAAGATAATAAAAATGACTCACTACTGTTGCACAAAAATACTCGATGTTCTACAGGTGACTTATTCTTTGGAATAATTATTCTTTAGAGGTGTTTAACTGGTGAACAGGAGGCCAAGTGAGGTTTTTACCAGACATTAATAGCTCATTAAGTTCTTTTAAAATTTAGATAAACAGAATTTTTTCACTTTGGCAAGAGCACAGAAGGAATATTCTGTCCACCCATTTAGAGTCATTAAGGGGCTTTTAACAACAAGCCTTTCTCTGATTGTTCTTTTAAGAAAACAGCCTGACAGTTGATGTCCTACAGGATCGGAAAAAATTAAAACAGCAGAGAATGTTGTTTCACCCCTCATGCCCAAACACTATATTGTTTTATAGTCTAAAACAATAAACAAAACAAAAATAATAAACACAGTTGTCTTCTTTCTTCTAGCTAAAGACGGGGCAGGACAGAGCTGCCTTACTCTGAAGAAAAGCAGCAGAAGAAAAGGTTTGTTGGTTTTATATGGTAAGTAGTAGAACTTGATACCAGTTTCAAGCCCATGTGAACCACAAATTAATGTTTGCAAAATAAATCAGTAGTTGATGGAAGTGTGTTAGTGATGCAAATCTCGGCTTTACGCAACATTAAAGCATCTGCAGTGGCGGCCTTTTGAAACAGGAAGTACTGAAGAAGCACTCGAAAGGTCCCATCATTGCTTTCTGCTCTCTTTCAGACTTTGAAATATGAGAGAAAGGTGAAAGAAACGTTAGCATTGATACTTATTGCAGATAAAAACTGAATGCATGAGCAGGAAAACTTTTCCTGACTTGCGTTTGAAACTCCTGACATTTGTTTGCGGCAGAGTAAAGCCTCTTTTTTCATCAGGTTCTGCTTAGCTGTCTGAAGTTTAATCTGCTTGAACTTTTTTATGCTTTTCTGAACGTTTTTGAAGGTTTCTCTGAAGCCAAGGATAAATTTTTCTCTGACACCCAACAGCAAACAGTTTAGTCACCTCAAAACCCCCTACAAGACATGAACTATGTTATCTCAAAACATCCTCTTTGAGACAGGTTAAAATCAGTCACTTCTCATATGGGCGAAAATAAATTGACACAATCATGTAATTTATCTGTTAAATTCTTATGTAGATCTTATGTAGGGTGACTCTTGTCCTTCATCAGACAGAATGATTTTCTCCTGTTGAGGTCTCAGCAGCCGCAGCTGGAGGGAATTAGGCCTCCAATCCTTTCTGTTGTTCTCCAAAATGAAATTTGATGGTATTTGTTTTGGACATCTTCAGTTTTCCTTCTTCAAATGAGTAACTCAATTAGTTCTTTAATCACATCATCACTGAGACCAGAGGGAGCCAGGAATAGTCATCAAAGTTCAGGTGAAGAAAATATGAAAGTCTGTTTTTGTTAGAAGAAGAAGCTCAGAAACCGATTTCTATCAGGCCACATTAAAACAGTGGGCTCTGTTCAAATGCAAACATCATAAACTCATCAAATAGATGAGATGGAAATCTATCACATAGAGGAGACACGTCCAGCCTGCCGATTCTCTCTCACCTCCATCCCTGACCTGTTCTATCTGCAGCACAGATTTGATTTAATTGATTGATTTCATCCAGAAGGCAGAGTTTAATCCTCCTTATGCTCAAGTGAGTCAAATCGATTTGAGCTTCATATTCTGTCCAAGCAGTGAGATCATGAAGCGTGCTGCAGACAGGCCACATTAAGAAGTTGTCCAATTAAACCCCTGGGTCTGTTCGCGGCTGCAGATGATACATCACTGAACATACTTTGATCAGCTGCACATCCCGACCAGAGGACTGAAGCACGGTGCTGCAGTGCCGCTCTGGTCCAGCAGACAGCTGCATATATGTGAGTAAAGCATGTGCTCACGCTGGGATCACATGCTTTGGCAGACTCTATGATCGCTAATCCGTCTCTTTTGCCAATATTTCAACTGTGTCTGGTTTCATCAGGGAGGGATTACACAGGATTAGACAACCATGCCCAGGCCGACATGCAGTCATTCATTAAAAACCCATATGCAGTTGCTCACATGCCTCCAAAGGAGCCAAAATTCACCCCTCATGCCCAAATCAGATGCATATGTAGGCCACACTTTAACACGGGTTCTGGGCTTTTCCTCCAGCCTCAGGAAAGTGTGCTGCATGATTACACAACACAGACCTGGTCGTCTTGCTCTCATATCATGAACATGGTGGGGGTGTCACTGAAGCATGAGTGAAGGAACCATCTTTACCTCAGCTGAAGGTTGTCCGGCTGGGAGGGAAGCTTCCTTGTGATTTCACCTTTGTGCCAAACTACAACAAATGTTTTATACTTAGCAAATGAAATGGTCAAAAAAAAAGAAAGAAAAAGGAAGCCAGCTCTGAGGACAAAGAAAAATCCTTCACTATTGAGGACTGCAGATCCACAGAACCTTGGGTAAATAGGCGACAAGCGTTTAGGCACCTCAGAGTGGTAGGACATTCAATGATTCCTCAAACTTCCATGAACAGTCCAGGTATGGTTTTGATGAGGGAATAACATTATAACATGATGTAAAAAGTTGATTTTACATAACACCTGCCCTTTAACTGGGAGATTGTTTTTTTCAAGTTGACAGTGTTCTTAGGTTTGGAATATTTTTTAATACTGTACAGTCACATAGTTGCAGCTTGATTGGTATTTGACGTTAGCTTGAATTAGATCAACTGGCAAAAATCAACTGGTGAAGATGTTTCCAGGGAGGAAACGGATTGTAGGCTACCTTCATGCCCGATCAAAATCAACAAAAGCCCCTACAAAATGTTTTCCAAAGCCATTAAAGTACATCAGTGTTTAATTTATCAGCAGCACCCAGCTGACCTCTGCCAACCTGCAGCTCTGCTCTCTCAACATTCAGTTCTGCCCAGGCGTGCTCCGGTTCTGCCCAGCCGCTCCAGCTCCGCTCAGCTCAGCTCCACTCAGCTCAGCTCAGCTCCGCTCAGCTCCTCAGGAGCCCATCAAACACTGGGCTTTATAAAATCTCCATAAGATGTTATGGGCCTGGCACCAGAGAATGAATTAGAGAGAGCAACTGCTCTCAGAACTCCTGCTCTCTTTATGTTTGTCTGAGTAATTAAAAAAGCACTTAGAGGGCCGTAACATAGCCGGGCAAAAGTCTGGAGCTGTTATTATTGATTCTTATCTGACGACGGCCATTTGGCCTGCAGAACCCTCACAGCTGAGAAAATTTCTTGTGTAATTGTTTATTCCTTTTTATTGATCTTTTTGCGAAATTGGTGTATTTCACAAAACTGATTTTTTTTTTCACATCACACCAGTTTATATACCGCAGCAAATCGCTCATGTTGCCTTGGACAATCCACAGCCTGCTCTACAAGACATCACATTTCATCACAAGTTCACTTTCTCATTCAAGTAGAATACATCGTTCTGACACCACAATTTTCCTTAGATTGATGTTTTTTTTCAACTATCAAAAAAGTTTTGTGCTCAGGATTTAGAACAAACTTATAAACCAGAGAAACTCCTCATTAAAATCTAGCTTTAAACTTTTAATATTGGAGCAAGACCAGGAGAAACTCCTGTTAGTTTACAAATCTAGAACAAACTTAAGATGTAACATCTAGTTTTATCAGAACAAGAATACACTAGTTTATAAATTACAGACTACTTATTCTTAAACACAAGGAACCAGTACTTAGTTTTAGATTTTTTTTCTTTTGCTCTCGGCTTTGGTTTGTTGTTTTGTTTGTTTTTCCTTCTAATTCCTGTGAAGCACTTGGAACTGCCTTGTTGCTGCATATGTGCTACATAAATAAAATGACCTTACCTTACCTTCACAATGGGAATGAAGTTAATGACATGATGATCTAAACGGTTTCTTAGATAAAAAAAAAAAACTTTTATCAAAAATGATTAACACAACTTGACTTTATTGTACGATTTGTACTTAATTTCTGATTTGACCATCTACATAATGAGTTTTTTCCTCTTGCATGAGTCTAAAGCAGTCTTAATAATAAAAAAAACTATTTAAATTACTCTTTTAATTGAACAAACAGCTCAAAGCATGTTAGATTTTGAAAAGAGAAACTTTTTATTATTTTAGTAAATGAAAACCTGTTATTATATCCCTGGGCTGAATAGATGCTGAATCATAGGACGTGAATTAGAAATCGGCTTCAGTTTATCAGATGAAGAATTCTTCATTATGCTGGGATTTCACGTCACTGAGGTCTGAAGGTCTTTTCATTGAGCTCCCTGAAGGTCCCACAACATCATGCCAGTCAGATTGAGGTCTGGACTTTAACTGGGCCATGTCAACACCATAATCCTTGTTTTTCCTCGGCCGTTCTGTTATAGATTTGCTGCTGTAATTGGGATCACTGTCTTGTTAATCACTAGTTTTGGAGCAAATACTGCAGCTTTCAAATGGCCCAATATTTGACTCAAAAATACCAGGAGTTTCTGTTCAACTCGCTGACTGACAAGAGAATCACACCAGATCCTTTTACCTGGCCTGTGAAATGGAACCCCTGCTGTTTCTGCTTTTTGTGCTTCAACAATTCACAGCCGCAAACTACAAGTGGTAATCATGTTTTCAAGTTCACTCAGTGTGGTTAAAATGCATCCCATTTATATTGATGCAAACAACAGTGAACGCTAAAAAAGGCAGCAACAAAAGGTTGCTGTTAAATTCGAGTCTTTTTCAACAGATCACTTGAGAATAAAGCGGATAAACACAAGATCACTGAAAACATTTTTTGTGCTCCAACAATAACTCTGACTAAAACATGCACTTTTTTAATACAGCGAATCAATACTATCATTAATATCATTTGTTGTAGTTCAGATATTTTCTCTGCAAAGCTCTTTTTGTCATTATTGATCAAATCCGTTTAGTGAAATGTTGCTGGTTCTGCAGGAGTAGTGTACCTATTACGTTTTTTTCTGTTTTCTGAAGGCAGAACAGGGAATAGATCCATATGTCGTTCAGCCCTTGTTTTCCCTGCTGGTGCCTTGATGTGCAGAGCAGCATGGAGACACGAACAACCAGGTTCAGACCCTCTCATATCAAGAGCCAATTTACAGATTAACCTAACAATCATGTTTCTGGACTGTAGGAGGAAGCCAGAGTACCAGGAGAGAACCAACACACACAAGAAGAACATGCAAACTCAATGCAGAAAGACTCCAGTTATTTTTAAATATGACAGAAATGATAATATAAATAAATTAGAAAACTACCCGCTCTTGAAGCAGAAGAATAAAAAAATCTGAAGCAAAACTGGGAAACTATTAACAAAAACACATTTATGGTGCATATCAGGTATTTCTTGACGTATTTATGAAACCATGCCACAAACACGGTCTACTCACAGTATACAATACACAATATGAAAACAAAATGCCTGCAAAAATAAAATAACCTTCCACTCATTCCCTTAAATATGTAAAATAAATGTTACAGTATCTTTTTTACTTTTTTGCAGTAAAAAAGTGCAGTAACTTTTTTGTGCATATTCCAAAGATAAACAGATAAAACCTTTCTTAACTCAGGCTGAATCTGAAGATGATCTGACTGAGTCAGAAAGTTGACTCTTAAAATCCACCTCCATCTGTTACCTGCTTGAATTGGCGACATTTTTAATCAGAATAACGCACATTGTTAATATAATTTATTTCTGCAAGAGTACACTTGGCATAAATTTAATATGGATTAAAACTGTCTAATTGGCTTATATGGATTACATTTTATGGAAATATGCAAAGAATCCAGCACACAGAGGAAGTAAAATGATCAACACTAGTAGCAACAGTCCAAACACTTTCCAGCTCCCAGCAGAAATCTTGAACCTTCTGCTCTGTCACAGGTGGTGAAATGAGTTCCTGTTTGCTCTGTCAGTGCCTCCATTTGAACCCACTGAGCATGTGTGGTAGGACAAGTCTGTCTGTGATTGAAGATGTTGATTTGAAACTGTTGAGGGACTAGAAAGGTGAAGTGGCAGACAATGAGGCAGCAGCATTTATCCCTACAAAAATGACAGGTGGGCAACCTTCTGTACCTGTCCACTGCAGACGTTTACACGCTTCAAACACAGAGCAGGTGGAGGAAATGATGGGTTACATGATGAGAAGAAAAACAACAATGTTGTGTGCAGAAATACTGCAGATTTCCCTGTCTGGATAATTTAGCTCTCAGTAGGACACAGACCTGCATTGGTTTTCCTGTGAGAAATCACTTTAGTCAGTCTTCTGTACTATGATGCTTCTCTAATCTGTGTAGACAGAGTCCAAACCAGCAGATTATCAAACCCCCCTCCCCCCTCCCCACCCTCCCCCCACACACACACACACACACACACACTGCCTCCCCTTCAGGCTTAGTGAAAGCATATCTCTGACTGGATCTCTGTGTTTCAACTGAAGTAAGAATAAGGTGAATTCAGGCTTGTTCCTGTCCGTACGGCCTAAGATCCCGTTTGCACCGAGCCGGTTTTCAGTGGAACCATAACCTTTTTGTTTGTGATTCCTGCTCCTCGTTATAACACGTCTCCAGAGATCAGAGCCTCTCACACTGATGCTTTTTGAAACCAGGTGTTGGAGTGAAACTTTGCGGGGACATGCCCTCCAGTAGAGTGAAGTACTCAGAGCACATGTGCAGGATTTGTTTTACCCCTGAACGGTCAAATAGCAGGAGAAAACATGTGTTGTGCTACTTAACCTGTTCAGCTTAACACATCTTCTGATACAGGTCATGTGTGGTACAGGGGCGCTTGGTTCGACTCACTTTGGCTTAATGTAGACACTCAACAGACTCATGAGGTGAAGAATAGTTAAAATGACAGCACCACATAGTGGCCTGGCATGACAACTACAGCACATTCACAATGACTTGTAGGTTCTGTCTAAATGTAGAACCTTTCTCTGATCATCATTCGAAAATATCGGCAGTTTCCAGGCAGCAGTTCCATGTGAACATAACCTAAGTAGATGCATTTCCAATAAAAAATATAATTGCGCAATTTGACATTTCAAAAATAATTTTGCTTAATAGAAACACGGCAATTTCAAGATGTCTTGTTGTTTGATAAAACATTTTGGCATGAGCATGAGGGGGCGGGGGGTTCGGTCATATTGAAATGGCCATATTTTAATATGGCCATAAACTTCTTCATGTGTGATTTTAATTCCGTTTTTTATTTAATGGAAACTGCACAATTGCTGGTGTTGCACATATTTCTAACAGAAATGCACCTGTTGTATAGATCAAATGCACACAGGAGGGTCATGAAGTTTGTCCTGCAGTTGGTGACTCTGGTACCGATGGCGCTGAGTAACGGCCTGGCTTCAGTCAGGCTGTAGCCACAGGGCAGCTGTGGCTACAGTCCAGTAGCTTGCCACCAGTGGTGAGTGAATGAAAATGAGTGATTTCATCTAAAGTGTCTTGAGTGTCCTGAAAAGTGCTTTATCAGTCTGATGTCAGACGTATTTGATTCATGTAAATGAAGGCAGACCAGACTTTCAGCTGATTTTCAACATCTTAATTAAAACATGTTGAAGTAATGAGACAGAAGATCAAATCTTCTTCAGAAGATAAAAAAACTAAGTTATTAAAAGATTTTTCAAGCCTCTGAAAAAACAACTAGTTATGTATTATCTGGGTCACCTCTTTCTTCATAAATAATGCATTTTTTTTTATTTTTTTATTTTTTTTATAAAACAGATTTAGAATATTAGATATTCTTACCTGGAAACTGTATGGAGATTTGTTCAGGTACGTAACCTCACTCCCCCTACTGGGGTTGTTTAACCACTTCAGAAGAAGGAGGCAGAAATGACTCAATCTGATCCCTTTAATTTAAAGTTTTCTAATATAACTTTGTCAACCAGCGACTGGCAGCTACATTATGTAACTGTTTGACTTTAAAAACACCTAAAACTTACATAACGCCTATTTTTTGGGAATTTAGTTATTGTCTGAGTCAGCCCAGAGGTTGTACTGACCCCAATACATTTTGAAGCATCTACTTTCTCCCAAAAGAGGCTACAACATGTTTGTTAAGGAAAGAAGACATGCGACAAATAGTCCATCTATTCTTTCTGCCAGATCTCCAATGGACAGCCTTTGCAGCGTCAATTCCTCTGAGGGTGGCTTTCTAAATATTCAACTGGACCATTAATCCAGAAGAGCACAGATGTGGTCAACCACTGTTGTTGGACAAGATGGTCTGTCTTGCACTTTCCACTCTAAGTCCTCCCAGAGGTGCATTATCAGGTTTCAATCTGGGCTAGTCCAGTTTTTACAGTTTGGACCTTGCTTTGAGCACCAGTTCACTGTCCTGCTAGAACAGGAACTCTGCAAAATGGACGAAAAGTTTCTGACAAAAACTTTGTCTTTTTCTTGGAAATGAAGGCAGAAAAATGTGCATTAAAGGCCGTCTGCCTTTAATGACAATACAAAAAATGTGTAAATATATTTTAAAATTTTGTCACATTTAATTCAAAGCTGTACAACGACTGACACACTGCAAAAACACAAATCGTACCAAGTTCTCTTGATTTGGTTTCTACTTCAAATACCTTAGTACACTTGAAATAAGACAAAACTAACTCACAAGTAACTTTTCAGCAAGATTTAGAGACTTGTTTTAAGTAAATAATTTCTTAATATTGATGCAATAGTACTAGTTTCATTGGCAGATTATTTCACTTATAACAAGACATTTTTCCCATATCATGATTAAATTTCTCTGCCAATGAAACAAGTCCTTTTACATCAATATTGAGAAATAATTTACTTAAAACAAGTCTCTAAATCTTGCTGAAAAGTTAATTGTGAGTCAGTTTTGTCTTATTTCAAGCGATGTTTGCGCTAGAAACCAGACCAAAATTACTTGGTAAGATTTTGTGTTTTTGCAGTGAACTTTATTGTTTTCTAATGTTTAAAAAATATGCCACACCAACATATTAAGTTTTTTAAAGTAATTAATTACATTATAGAAAAGGTCCTTTATGCTGTATTCTGCCTAGAACGCAGTGTACTTATTGGGTCTATTTAGAATAAATTGCATTGTGGGTAACCTGGTTTGGATCATAAGAAAACTGGCAAGTAACAGAGTGTGTAAGTGAGTAATGGGAGCAGAAGCTGGAAAATGGTTCCAGCCCAGTAAAACATGTTTACACAAAGTCAAGGTCAATTGTTGTTTGCCATGACGTGGCCCGGGGAGTCTCATTAAAGTCAGTGAGGTTGGTGCGATTGTTTCCACTGATCTTTGTTGAGTTTGAGTTGGTGTGCTTGTGCAGAACGTTTCCAGTCATGCAGTCAGCCGGTACTGAACGCTTTTCTTCTTGCTTGATAATTACCCACATTTAAACAGAGAATCTTCCTGTGATTGTGCTGCTGGATCCTTGAAAATCAAATGATTCAGTTCAACAAAAAGCATTCTGTTCTATTCTTTAGAGGAATGTCATCATATAGGACCAAGCTTGCCTAAAAAAATGCATAAATGAATTTGAGAGTTTCTCTCTTCCAACTTGAAGATAATGAGTCTATCTTTTCATAAATGTACAACAAGGACACCAAAGAATTGGTGAAGAATTGATTCTAGTTCCATTATTATTTTTGCGTTCTTATTTTGGTTAGATCTGTCTTATTCCTGTTTTCCTGCTTATGTTCATTTCTTGTTTATAGTTATTATTTGTTAGTCTTTTGTTCGACTCTGGATTTTTTGCAGTTTTGTAAGTTAGCCTTTTTCAAAAAATGTTATTAAATATTCAAAAATCACCTGCTGCCTTTGGGTCTACTTTAAAAACATTCAAACTGCATAATGATGCTTAATCTACATAAACGATCATCTGATACTTAACTGCTAAAGTGAACGCTGTCGCATATGAAATGATCCTGGTATGATTCAAACCCAAAAGTCAGAGTATTTAGTGACAATAAATGGAATTTCCAAAAAGATCAGCAGCTTCTCCTACAGATAGTTTACCAGCCAAATTCTGCTTATTTATAGTAATGTTGAAACAGGAAATGAGGCTTTACGTGATTAAAGTGAATTCTTGGCACCAAGGAATCCAGAAACCTTGGAAACTTGGAGGAAGTTCATCTGGGTGCCAAGGGGAGAAAAGGTTGGGGGTTACTGGGGATTGTTTCACTCACAGGACCGTATGGACATCAGAACTCTAAGACAGAGCTGGGAGTTACAGAAACAAGAAGTTTAAAGCAGGGTTAGCTTAAAAAAACATAGATTTCACAAGCTTTGAACACCTTGCTGAACTCTAATGTACTAATCTATCTAAACTAGGAGACTGGGCCAGGAGAGCATTAATCAGAACTCCCTTCATAACACAGTTCCTCAAAAAACAAGAAAACATACAACCATTACAAAATAACTCTACGATGCTCTGCAAGGTTGCTTATAACATATTTGTAATTTAGAGTTTGCTTGTATTCATTGATTAATATTGGTAATCCAATAGATGATCATCATCCCTAATAATTTCACAAGTGCCTGTGTCCTTTTTCTGTTTTTTCTCTTTGCACCTGCATGGTTGCTACGGTGAAGTGAAACCTTTCAGCGTATCTTAAAACCTCTTAGGAATCCATGAAACCAAACTGCATTTCCTTTCATTGGTTGACTCTCAAGAGCTACTGTTTGACATGCAAGTGGAGCCATTTTACAGTTTTATTTTGAAGTTCCTGTTCAATCAGCCTATTGGACCCGTTTGTCCCATGTCATTCAGTGGGCTGCAGTTCAACATTAATCTGGGTAAGAGATCAGATGGATCCCGAGCAGAACCAGAGCGCAGAGAGAGAAGTAGGAAGTTTAAACCATCATGTCCTCGATTACAACATCTCTCTCCCAGACTTTCTAACCTAACAAAGATTTAGAGAGGAGAGGCAAAAGCAAACGAGGTGGATTAGCAGTGCTTGCCAACAACCGATGATGTCATCCCAGACATGTTGAACATTGTCTCTCTGCTGTCGAGGAACTGAGCTGTCATGTCATGATCCTCACTGGACTCATGCAGGTTTTGTCAGAGGCTTCCTGCCCTCAGAATCACATCTGTGAAAATACTGAGATGATTACGAGTTATGGCAACATTTATTTCCCCTTTTGGAGAAAAAGAATCGTTTAAAGACTTTGATGAATCTAACTTGCTAGCAAACGCATTTGATTTCACATCAATAACACATCTTTCAGATATGTTGTATTCTATTTTTAAAGAAATAAGTTTTCATATATTTTCTATTGAGATGAAACTATTGACAAATGCCTCCGTTGGTGTACAATAAACCTTTTGTGCCTGTATTAAGCCGTCTGTTTTAAAGTGAGGCTCCACACATGAAAAGCTTCTCAGTGTATTTGTATCACGTCTGAATGATGCAAGAATTTAGCTGATTCTGTCAGAACAAATTCACAGAGCAACTATATCAGTCCTTTTGATTTTCACCCCTAATACTGATTTTATCTTTACTAAACGCAGCCTGAAGCATTTCACAAGCATATTTCTATAGCAATGTTTTTATACTATGTTTTCTTATTTGCCATTTTCTCTTGTTCCACGTTTTACCTCTTTAAATTAGCTGGGGAGGAAAACCTGTTTGTTCACTGTCTTATTGATGTTGCTGTTAAATTTAAACTATATACAAGTTTACATAATGAAAAATATGGCTGGATGGATGGATGGATGGATGGATGGATGGATGGATGGATGGATGGATGGATGGAAACAGTTTGTTGAAATTGTCACTATGACAATACAGTATGAGACTATATTGTCTCATAGCCACTTCTGTGAAAAAAAATCAACCTCTTCTAGTTCTAATTAACGGCCCCAGATGATGGCAGATTATGCTTTTCCTCTAATGGTAGGTTGTTTCTCTGTCTTTAGTGCATTTAGCAACAGTACATGAGGATGATTGACAGCGCTAAATCCTCCTCCTGGCTCTGATTGGTTGTTATTGATCGAGAGCGATGCATTGCTTCAGACAGCAATAGCAGCTCAGGGAGGAAGAAACTGATCTGCTCACAGATTATCTGTCTCACACCAAACAGTCAAACATTTTTATATATGCATAAATAAAAGTTATGTTACAGCTACATATTTTAAAGTTGTACTTTTTAATTTTTTTTTTCCACCCAACTTTAGTCCATGATATCTAAAGCTGAGTGGGGAGCTTCTGGAGCAGGTGAGGCAGTGATGGAGAGAGGAGAGGCGGGGAACCGGGGTCTCTCTCTCTCTCTCTCTCTCTCTCTCTCTCTCTCTCTGTCTCTCTCTCTCTGTCTCTCTCTCTCTCTCTCTCTCGCCCAGCCGCAGCAGCTGGACCAGGGCGTTATGAGAGCAGTCTGTCCCCGCTGGCCGGCTGCGCGTCCTGTGCGCCTGACATGAGCGCGGTGTGCGAGAGTTACCACTCCAGGGAAAAGGTGTTCGTGGACAGCTTCGCGTGTCCGAAGGCGGGTGGCGAGTCCACGGCGGTGTTCTGCTGCGGCTTCAGTGACCTGAAGTACTGCTGTGATGACCCGAACAGCTTCTTCCCCTACGAGTACGGATACATGTGGTGGCTGAGGTGAGGGATCTCTGTGCCTGACTGTGTGCAGAGGTGGAGCTCGGTTTGGGTTCGGTGCCTGTGGCTCAGTTCAGCAGCAGACTGGGCTCTGCTGAACTCAACACCTCTGCTTGGTTCGCTCAGGAAGGTGTTGCTGACATTTAGCCTGCAAAGTGAGGAATTTGCATGTTGTGTTGTTTTGTGCCAGATAACAACAGCGGAGCTGCTTCTGGGTTGATTAAAAACGGTCAAACAATGAAGCGTAAAATGAACGAGGCGCTGCTTAATGTCAGCAGGAGCTGATGACTTTATGAAAGCTTTAATAATGAACTGAACAAAGAGCATTTAAATGAACAGTGTTTGTGCTGAGATATCTCAGAGTTTGTCCCCAGTGCTGACAAACCGGTAATAAAACCAGAATCTCGTTAACACTGGAGTTGGATTTAGTGGTGAGACTCCATTCAAATGTTTAATTAGTTAATTGCTGCGTCTGTAATTGATAAATTGCAATTAATAAATAAGAAATGGCTAAAATGCTTATTTTAGGAAAAAGGCCAATGTTAGTTCACAAACATTCAATTTAAAAGCCTTGTTTGCTGCTAAATGATTGAACAAGAGAGATGTGTTTCGTTTTTAGTCTGTTCTACCAACCATCAGATTGGATCAAAGTTCTGTTCTATTGCTTCATCTTTCCAGAGTTTCAGGAACTCCTGATCATTCATGAACTTCTTCAAAATGTCGACTGTAGATGCTGACATTAATGTTAGAGACTCTGTGCTGCTGCTACATGTTTAGCACTGAGATGTTATTTTAGGCTTGAACAGCTTCATTGATAGGCTAACTCCTTTTAGCACAACCTGAACACAATAGTCTTTTCCAGCAGATGGTTTTTGAGGCAGACGTTGACACCCAATGGGCCAAGAGAAGTAAATGCCTGTACTTGTAAAGTTTTATCAACTCCATCGGACCCTAAAGAGCTTCACACTACATTCATCCACTCACACACTGAAGGTGTCAAGCTACCTGACAGTAGCCACAGCTGCCCTGAGGGAGTCTGACAGAGGAGAGGCTGCCAGGCCCGGGGCCCCACCGGGCCCTCTGACCAACACCAGCACTGCAAATATGGACGACAAAACCAGAAGTTTTGGGATCTGAATCAACTCTTAAACTTTCAATAGTTTAATAGTTGTTGCAACTCTAATTTCTTGTCATAAACCAGAAAAACAAGAGGAGTTCACTGATTCCGTAATGAAGCTAAAGAGTTTTTCTTGTGATCTTTTTTTTTTTTGTAACCCTGAAGATGTTTCAGAGTCGAATCCACAAGTCAGAAGTGACTTTGTCGTCCATCACTTCTGTTCATGTGTGGATGTCGGTTCTGCTTCAGATAAATGGACCTACCAGAAATGCGTGAATACAAAAGTTCTAGACGGAAACTTTGTATGTTAGGAAAAAAAAGTGGATTAATTGCATTAAAGTTTTCTGTGCCTTAAGATCCACGTAATTCTTCAAAATTACAACTACGGTTGTAGTTAGAATAAGTCCTTGAAGGTTAGACTTCTGCTGCCAGACGGACTCTATGAAATGTCATGATTGTTGCCAGATTGTGAAAACATTCATAAAGATGTGTTATTTATTTAAGAAGTAATTCATGTTGCTATTTTATTCCACACCTGCAGCCCACGCGGACGGAAGCAGCCTTGGATCAATCCAGGTGTCTGCCTCTGCTCTGACGGAGGTGGAGCCGAGCTGCTTGTCACTCTGTAGCTAAAACATATTTCCCGAATATGGTATATGAGCTGAGCAGTCACTGAGTACATTTGCTTTTATATGTTTATGAAATGAATATGCTGTTTTAGTCCCAGCCTGATTGTGCAACAACTCTGAGGTCCAGGAGAATTACTGGCTCTGGTCTGTGTTTGCTGGCCACTGTGCGTCGTTATGTGGCATTATGTGTAATGAGCTCGAGGCTGGGCTGTAGACTCTGATGCTGCATAATGTATATCCTGAAAAGCACACCAGAATCTCAATATGTTCTTATGATTGCAGATATTTCAGCTCAGTTTTTGCTGAATGACTGTTGATCTCAACCGGTCGGTATGCGTGTGTGTAGCGTGTGTGTGTGTGTGTGTGTGCGTTTGTGTGTCCGGACTGTGAAACCAACAGAACCAGCACATTCGGTCCAAATTATCCAGCATGTTTTTAATGGACACACTAATCTGAATGTGACATCCAGCTCTGAGTCTCTGCGTGGAAACTGGACCGTGTTTCCAGGTTGGCTGATTTTCTTGACTTAACTTTCATTCTTGTATTTGCAGAATATAAAGGTAATCACGTGAAATTATCTAATAAAAGATAAGCAGGCTTTATTTTTCTCGTCACAGAACAGATTCTCTTATCACTTCTACGCAGACAAAAAAGTTGCCAGCTTTAATTACTCGATACACTTGCAGTTTTTATTTTGCAAAATTGGAAAAGAGATGCAAAACTATCTTTCCTGCAGGAAGCCGAAGTGCTGCAGCTGCGAGCGGAGATAAAGAAACCTTGTAGTCTCGCTCTGTTGTTCTCTGCTCTAAGATTCCTTCTGCTGTTCCCTGCAGCCTCGGAGCTCTCATGGGTCTCTCCGTTGCAGCTGTGGTCCTGCTTGCTTTCGTCATCACTCTGTGCGTCCTCTGCTACCTGTTTGTCACCACCAAACCCAGAGGTCTGGACAGCGGACTGCCCCTTCGACCACCAGGTACTGTCTCCAGATGCAGTCGACCAAAAGATTGATATGCTTTAAATTATTCAGTAGTCCACTGACAATAGTGTTGGGGGGCGAAAAAAAGATGGACTGGCCTGTAAATGTAATGTCAAGGTCTGAAACTAAATATACAGAATAATGTCAATAGTTTTAGCCTGTCTGTCCTCACACACTTGACATTAAGTGTTACCCCACAGCGTTCATCCCTCTGGGGTTTGAATAATCTTGGGAAGAATTCAGTGGAGTTCATAGGGCTGTAGAGGATTAGCTCTGTGTGATAGGCCTCTTACTCGTGGAATGTGCTTTAAATGATGTTTCAAACTAAATTTACCTAAGTTCCAGAAGCTTTAAACATGTTTTCAGTTTAGAATTGGTGAGTGGAAAGTGATTGAAATTCTAACAATAAGCCCATTGTGACAAGGTCAAATGAAATCCAGGCAGCATCAACCAAGTAGGAGAAATATTCCAAGTTTTTAGTCTCACCTGAGGCATTACTGCATCTGACTGCAGGATCTCCCTGTGCCTGTGGGGCTTTTCTCTGGGCTTCTTCTTTTCCAAACTCACCTGTAAGACAGGTTTAGTGGTTGGTGTGTGACAGTGTGCACGATTGACAATATATCATGGTAGCATTAGCTCTGTAACCTCTTTGACCCTGGAAAGAATGAAGCAGGAACAGGAAGTAAATGACTGGCAGCTGGGTGCAGATTTACATAAATCAATCAAACTAAGAATTTTTGAGTATGGATGTTGTCAACCAGCTTTATATAAAAAAGAAAAGACTGATGTACCTTAACTGGTTGTTGCCCATCTTTAGAGTTTTCAGACTCTGAAAATGATCGGATTTTCTGACTTGGCAGCTTGAGGGATTGATGTATCTGTTTGTGTAACCAGTCAAATGTACACTTTTGTACATTTGACCAGGGATGACCCATGGTTTTAAGAGACCTTAAACAGACGTTAGATGCATTTCCATTATCCATAGAGTAGTGCAAATTAAAACTATGACAATAAATTTGCTCAGTGGAGGCTTGCTACTTTTGAAAAAACTTTTTCAATAAAACGTTTTGCGCCAGGATGAGTTGGTTTTTCAGCCGTATCATATTTCAGAAAGGTTGCAAAGGAAACAATTTTTTCGCATCTCATGAGTCACGTGATCAACAACTGGAAGTTAGTACTGGCAAAAACGACAAAGAAGACAACAGGAAGTGCTATCAGGATGATGCTTTTTCTCAGACAATGTACAGCTGGAGCTGCACCAGAGCTGCCAGGTAGGCGGAGCTTGGTGCTCCAACACCTGAATTAGATGCTGAAGTCTCCTCTGATTGGCTAATAGACGGGGATCGCTAGCACCATGGCTGAATTATGAATAAATCTCATGTAACTATTTACATCCGTCGCTGCCATGATTTTCAATTACTTATCACATGAGCGAGCTTATTCACATAAAAATGATACATTTTATTTATAATGCCCTTTATTCAGATTAAAGGGCACATTACTGGATTGTAGCCACAGTTGCCCTGTGCAGGGAAGGTTCCCAGAGACCGAACCAGCATACCACTCTGTGCAGCTCAAACTCCTACTGCTATCGCCACCATCTCTCTGTATATTACTATGTATATTGTTTGATATGTACACATTGATATTTCACTTTGACAGAAGATTCCTGGCACTAATTTTACGTGAAATGTTCCGTATGAGTCTTGTTGAGTTCCACTCCAGGCTTAATCCAGGCTCTGCAATGGCAGCTTGATTCATGAAGGCTCACATCTGTTTGGGTCCATTTCTGTAGGAGCCATTAAAGTAATTTGTCTGATGTTCATTTATTTAGGTTTCAAATTTAATAGTATTCTTATTATGTATGTTCCACTAAACTTGTAATTAGGGGCTATTCACCCACCTGCTTGAGTAGCAGGGAAGAGAGTGGGATCGCTTCACGTATTGTAGTCATTTTTAGGTTAATTGTGTTTTGCACGTAATGTTTCTAAGTTTTATGTTTTTATGTAGTAAAGTAACGAAAGGCATGTTTTAATCTCAATGTCTGTTTTTTAACCAGCAGTGTTTTGTTCCTCCTCTGAATTGGCTGCAGTATCAGTTAAGAAAAAAACAGCATCAGAAATCAGCAGCAGATAAAGATGAATTACTAGAACATCAAAGGAAACAGTTATTGGACTCTTCATTCAGAGGTAGTTACGTTAGCTATGCATTGTGTCTGTACCTAATAAACATCATATCCCGCTGCCTCAATATAGTAAAAGAGAGGACAATGCATCAAAATGAAAACATTCAAAATATGAATCACAGCTCAGAAAATGAGGATTGTAACTATATGCCATACATAATGAGGATACAATAAAATGCCTTCCATCTTAGCAAAAAAAAAAAAAAAGCTAGGTGTCACGGAGTGGTTGACTTTATCCTCTGGAAGTGAGGTCTGATGGGCCTCAGTTCCAGAAGAGAGACTGATGGGCTGAAGGAGCCCAACAGTCTCTCAATCCTGAAAGCGAAAACATTATTTAGCTGAAAATTGCCCACTCGTCCATGGAACAAGTTTTCTCACAGCCTCTGATAAAAAGGGATGATGCAGAAGTGTTCAGGATCACAGCCGTTTCCTTAGAGGATGCTCCAGTGAAATGGAAGGAGTTCATTACCTGGATGAGTTGGACATCACAGATAGAGTAGAGCAGTCACCAAAAAGGTGCTCTACAAACTGCAGGAGAAATTTCAAAGCCAACTTTATTCTCTCTTTATTGAGAGAAAAATTATTCTCTTAATTTGGAAATGCCAACAATGCTCCCTTATCAAACATAAATAAATATGAGATCACAACCTCATTTTGGTTAAAGGGAACTACAGATGTTACTTTACTGGAATAGAAAAAAAAACGTGAAAGTGAAAGAGGCAATTTTGACAGCACAAAGTGTCTCTGTTGTGGAGGAGTGGATGTGTGCACAGTTGGAACAAAAGGTCCACTGAGAGAAGATTGGCTTCTTGAAGGAGAATGGCATCTGTTTGGCTGTTTGTGTACAGGATACATCAGTGATGATTGAAGAAAATGGATTCCTATTGAAAAGCCTGGTTCTCAACACCCAACTGTGTTACTCTTTCATCCAGAGGAAAACAACTACAGCTATGAGTTTATGGATATGGACACAAAGATCATAGAAAACAACACGCCTGTGTCAAGCGGCTTAAAGGGGCAGTATTATGTAAAATAAATTTTTTTAAGCTTTACATCATGTTATGTTATTTCCTCATCAAAAACATTCCTGGAGTGTTGCCTTGATTCTTTCATGCATGTTTGAGAAATCCTTTAATCTCCATGGCGACCAGTCAGCTGTGCAAAACGTCTGGGTGGACCTAGCTCCGCCTTCAAGACTCAGCTCCTCCTTGAAGTTACAGTTTCCAAGCTTCTGAGCTTCTATTACATAAAGCAGCATTCACCCAGGACTGCCAAAGGAACCAAAGAGCTTCTAAATGTGGATAAGTTATACCGTAGATCTACGACAGCAGAGCTTTTTACAAAACACATCACTAAAACGGAATTTGATATTCTTTCTACACAGCACGCTGAATATATTGTATCCAAAACGATAGCTAAAAAGGTAAGAAAACAAGTTGATTGCTTGCACATCAGCTAACATCAGTGAAACAAGCAATCCCAGTGATAAATCATGGGAGCGGAGGGGGGCGTGGCACACTGATGATGCAGAAATAAATTCCTGCTTTAGAGATTTTTACAAATCAAAACAACAGTTCTGACTTGCCCTCTGGCGCTGATGAGCTGAGAAAACATTTTCAGATCTCTGCAAATCCCTTCTGTCACTGCTGATCATTTTAATGAGCTTGAGGAACATCTGACAACTGCAGGAATAGCATCAGCATTCAGAAGCATCCAAAGCAGGAAAGGACCCAGTCCGGATGGCCTTGCTACTGTCAGTGTTACCTCAAAGGCAGTATTCATCCATCAAGCAGTTTTTTCTTTATTGTTCAAAAAAGGCAAAGATCTGCTTAGTTGCATTTTTTAATCACCCTACCTCTCTTCTTAAGACCGACACAAACATTCTTTCTGAGGTATTGGCATGTCATCTTCAGAAGGTAATCCCAATGATTATGTTCCCTGATCAGACAGAATTTAGAAAAGATTAATATTCTTTTAACATCAGACACCAGTATAACATTCTATACCACTCATCTACATCCAGAGACAAAAACCTGTGAGGTAATAATGTATTTGATGCTGAAAAAGCATTTGATTTGTTGGAGTGAGACTATCTTTTCAAATCTTTAGTCTTGTGAGGAACGGAAGGCTTATCTGCTAATATATCTGAGTCTCTGAAGAGGAAAACCTGGGAAAACCACCTGCTGGATAAAACATAACTTCCTGGTTTAGCATTTTGTCCTGGTTGTGTTACCAGTCAGTCACCATCCCGTCTCTTTTCATCAGAGGTGTGACAGCTGTTGTTCCTAAACCTAGCAACAAGCCTAGCAAAAACGGGAATTGCAAGAAAACTTGAAATCAGCTACAGTGAACCAAGGTAAACGGGAAAATCACATCATGGATTGGGAAAGGGACCCGATTGTCTAAAGGGAAAACAACAGACATCAGCGTTGGATCATGGAGGCGGTGGAGGTTAGGAAGCAAACCCACACAGCCACGGACCGGGATGAGGGACCTTCTAGCCTTCCTACACCTGGAATGACATCGTCAAGCTAACAGTAAGCGGTGTTAGTTCGTCGTCATAGTGATGGGTTGATGCTGCCTCTGGAAACCTCTATGACATCTCTTCAAGTTTTCTTTTTTCTGGTTTTTCAGACTAAGGAGCATACCATGGAAACATGTCAGGTATGCCTGAAGAGACAAAGTAATCTGAGCGTCCAATAGCAAAAGACATTCTTGATAAGAAACTGTTTAACCTTTCTTGCTGCCTCCATCTTGAATGCAAAATGTAATCTCGGTCTCAGTTGGGTTTTAAGAAAATTATTTTATTTTGTGAAGCACAGCTTGAACGTATGTGGGTCCCACTTTTTCAGTATCACAACAGGACTACTGGCTTTGATCCATTTGTGTCATGGACAAGTCTACCTCTTCCTCATTATGAATCGTGTCTTGGTACATGTTCCTCACAGTAGGCCATTCGTTTAGTTGCTTTGATAAATCTGTTGGAGAAGCAGCAATATGTCTTTCATGCTGAATCCAGGCTCAGCTTTTCTTTTTTTTATTTTTCCAGACGCCATCATCAGTCAACAAGGAGCCGGAGCCAGCCACAGCAGCGCCCCTGTTGGCCCACAAGGCCTCAGGAAACACTTTGTAAGAGGCAAGCTAGACTGTGACAACCAGCAGCCAGACCCCGACCGCCTTTTCCAGCGCTGTTTCATGGCCACTGTCACATCCATCAACGTGGAGAACCCTACATAGACGACACTTTTTTTCAAAAATTTGGATTTGAGTTAATGTCTCTGCCCCTATAGTTTAATCTGAGTTGTTGTTTTATTTGATCAACAAATGTATTATTATTATTATGTAACTCAACAGAACAAAATTGCAAGTGCAAAAACCTTATTGTGGCCCCCATCTGTGGAAAAACCTGAATTGCAAGTCAGATTTTTGACAGGTAACATTTAGTATTTGAGCTTTAGTTTTGTAGTTAACATTCAAGTAAGTGTTTCCATTATATCTGTCTTGATTAAAAAAAAAGGAAGCTATACTGCCCATAACAATGAACAAAAATAATTGAAATTCCGATGGAGATTTATTCTTGTTTAACAGCTCAGTTTATCAGAACTAAACAGGCAGCTGGAAAACTGGTTCTCTAGTAGGAGAAAAGCGAACAGTTGCTTTTCTGGGATTGCTGATTTTAAGTCCTTGTTTGGTATATGATTGACTTCATGTCCTTAATTACTTGTACTTTTATTTAGAAAAAACAATGTGAGCAGTGAAGTCTGTTTATCACCATCTATCCTGTAATTTTACACATTCTGCTCTAGAAATCCAGATTTAATTCCCTAATAGCTGTCAGTATTATTTGAGATCTGAATAGATTTTATAACCACAGTCCATTAGCACATCATGCTTCTCTTTTCTCTTGTGTCATTTACACAGGTGCACATATTTAGCTCAACAGTATCCACATCAACACCATACTAATGTCGTGTGTGTGTTTTTAGTTCTATTTTTAAGGATTCAGGGATAATAGTGTTTGTCTGTTTAGCCCTGGTATCAAAGGAGGACAACCTTTACAACCTGAAGATGTCAAAATTAGTTTTTTGGTCATATTAAAAGAGATTCAATGTGGCGGAAAATGAGGACTGAAAGCATATATTTTGGTGATTAAAGTGCCTAATATCTTTAAAGCTCTAGAAAAAACACAACATGCAGTTTGTTAGGGCACCTTGGGTTTCAAAAATACACTCATAAAGGTTAAGTACACAAATAGCTTGGTGGAATGAAATGGGTGAAACAATATTTGACTGTTGTGAGGATTAATAATATCAGATCAAATAAGTAATAGGTGGCACCACCTCCACCTTGGATACAGGTAACGATGTTATCAGAGTGTTGTCATGATGCCATTCTATCCCTTTCTACACTATGTTGGCACAGTTGTTGTAACTGTGTGTGTGCCAGATTATCACCAACTCTAATTCAAGTCTAAGTCAATTTCTATACGTTCCCTAGTGGAACGATTTATACGGTTCCGTCTCTTAACAATATTGGTGGGACTGATCCTCTTTTGCATCTTTGCAAGTTGCATTCACAGCCTGCAAATCAAACTTTTCCAAGGCAGTCTGACCAGCCCATTTCTGATCTTTTCACCCTCTAAAAAAATCTGTGTATGTATTACATATAGAACACAGATACACTGTGAAAATACGCATCCATATTTTCATATCATCTGCAGCCTGAACTGTTATGTTTTTAATCCCACTTTTACATCATTAACATGAGACATTCTGAAGAAGCCAGATACTGTAAATCCGGACCTTAGCAATGTTTAAACTTATGTCTAAATGCACGTGTATCAGGTTTTCGCAAGTATTTCTGCTTTAGTCAGTCAAACTTTTATTTCAAAACATAAAGTAACAAAATGATTCAGTTTTATTAAATATGTAGTTTAATGAAATGTGGTAAAGACCCTCCCTTATGGGTCTTTGTTAAATGTTAAGCATTTGTCATTCTCTCAGCTCAGACTGTAAGTGCCAAGCAGACCATTTTTTATTCTACTTATATTAAATGAAAAGTGAAGGAAAAAAAAAATTAAGCAAAAATTCCATTGCCAATTCTTAGAAGCATTAGTAATTTTCTGAAAAGTTCTGCTGAGAAAACCCACTTACACACTCCAATCATGTTACAAATGGTCACAATGGACCGGTTCCATTATGACCAGTTCCAGTTAAAATGGAACTGGTACCTGAGGCACCTGGGAAGCCCACAATGTTCACTTGCAGAAACAAAAGCCCACAAAGTATTTAAAAAATTAAGTTTTATTTAAGTTTTGGCTGATTGGTGTAGATAGCTAACTATACATTTCCATTGCCGTCTGTCCCAGTTCTACATGTGGACTTAATCAGAATTCGACGTATGAGTATCATTTGATTATCTTCGCTGCTCACAGGCATTTCACCAAGGATATTAGAAAATATGATAGCACATTACAGCAAACTGATTTAATCTGGGCCCTCAAAAATGAACACACTATGGATAAATTGAGCAACACGGCATTGCGGGGATTTGATCCTTTTGAACTGGCTGTTTTCCCAAACGTTACCAGTTCACATCATTCATACAAATGGGGCTGTTCTTTATAGATAGACCAATGTCAGCTGTCTAAGATTGAACTCACGCTTGGGAAAATGTAAATATTAAAAGGTTATTATGGCGGCTAAATATTTATCTGTGTGGCGTCTTGTTGTATAAGCTTATCACTGTTGCTTTTGTTCAGATAGGAGAATGTTTTTTGCACCTTTTTAAACCTGAATGTACATTCACAGTGTAGTTTTTGGCTGTTGAATCAAGCATAGAAAACCACTCACCAATAGAAGAATATGGTGGAATGAAGTTAAGTGCCTCAATGCATTCTCTACATCTCTTCGCTGAGGATGCACATGGTTTTCAGCCATGCACACTCATGGCTGAAAACCAAGATTTGGTTCTTTGTCGTTGGCTTTTTAACCAAAGAATGTTAGGCGTCTATTTCAGATCTCAGGAACTTGCGTCAATACCTAAAAATAAGCAGAAAATGTCTCCTGAACTTTGGCAATTGTCTGTTTTTAGCAGAATAGAAAAAGAAATGGCTTTATGTGACCTTAGTTGTGACATAAATTACACAGTGAATCTAAAAATATAAGCTGTAACACATGCTAGCAAAGTGATTTTGTGTCTTGGGCTAATAAGCAAACAAGCTAGAACTGCTTTGTGAGCCTCCAACCATCCAATTAGCATTTGACTCAAAGGAAAACTGTGCCTATGAACAGAAATAGTACAAATCACTTCCAAATTAGTTTTTGTCTTTTAAACAAACATTTTAAGTAGTAATTATTACAATTTTGTTAGCACCATTTAGTTCCTTGGTGTTACCATTCTGCTCCTTTCTACTTTGATTTCATGTCCATTAACAGACAATTTCGGACCCACATCCAAAGAACACAAATGTGAGATTTGCATATTCCATAAAAATACACAAATCTCACATACTCTGTATTAAATACTTTTTCCATTCATTTTGGTTCTGACCCACAGTCTCATCCCATCTAAGATATTCAGAACTCTAGGCAACCTCACAAAACCACATTTCCTCCCAGAATACTATGAGTAGAATATGGAAAGCTACCTAAATAACTTTTTGCCAAATTGCAGATATGAAATGTTCCATCAGTGGGTACAAACTGATATGGCCCATGTTGACACAAACATAGGCCATGAAACATGTCACTGAGTAAAACTCATCTCATGGTTTACGAATTGATTCTGGATTTGAAAAGACGGGTACAGGAGAACCAAAACCTCAATGTGATTAAGGTGCAGGTGAGGCCGTGCTTCATTTTATGCCTGTAATTTCTAAACATAAACACTACACTGGCTTTTATCTGATGAAAGGTCTGCATAAGACCTAATAAAAATTGAGTACTGGAGCTGTTAGGTACATGTTATGCAAAGCTTGAGGTCCTTCAGTAACTTCAACCTTTCACACAAACATGGGCCATGAAACATGTCACTGTTAAATGGATCCTTTTTGCCAAATGAGTTAAAATAATCAATGTGAAAGTACCAATATTCAAACTACAAATGTAGTCTTTTCAGGCATCTTTTGGTAGCACTTTATTTGAAGGGATGTGCATAAGACTGTCATAAATATGACATAACACCTGTCATGAACATGGAGTCTTTATGAATGTTTATCTTACCAATGTTTTTTGTTTTTTTGTTTGATATATTTTAACAACTTTAACAATCCACTAATCATGCAATATTTGAAAGAAATGAAATAAGATTTGTTTTTTTTGTCAAAAAGGGATATGCAAATTAATGCAAACCCAAAACATATCAAAGGTCTTATATTTTCCTTACTGAAAGAGAATCATCTAATTTTCAAAAAGTTTGTGGTTGATTCTTTTCTATTTCGATCACCAAGAAAACAAAATGTTTTGTGTGTTCTCGACCAGGTTTAATGTGCAGCTATGCCCCAAGTTTCCAACTCTTAACAAATCCTAGATCCTTGTGGCCCCATTTAACAGTCAAATTTAAACTGAAGAGTAAAGTGTGGCAAATAAAAGACAAATATGTTGTATCATTTTTTTTTCTATTATATGAAGCTTTAATTTTTTTTTTTTTGTCCATCTGCATTCCAAGAACCACACTTTTGACACCCATTGGTGCCTGAAGAAAATTTTAGGTTGGAGCTTACATGTTTTAACCTTGTTGTTCCGCTGTGTTGTGCAGTCAGAAAGAAACCGATCTTGTGACACATGGATTCACCTGTTCTCCACTCCGATAGGATGTGGAAAGGATCTGGGTGGATTTCAGAGCCAGCTGTCAATCTGATGCTCACGTCTTGGAACAACTCCACAAATGCAGCTTTTAAGAATATTCATGAATGTAAATATATTTCAAGATAGTTAATGTTGTTTACACAAATGTTTATGTTTCATATTATTGTACTGAATATTTGCTACTGTACCTCTTGCTTTGATGTGTGTATTGTCCATTCTGCGGACATTTTTGTGTGTTTTCATTAAATCTTAAATTGTTTAATCTTTTTTTTCTTAAATTTGAACAGTTTCTTTTTGCTGTATTGGTATGAGAAAACATTTTGTTTTTCTGTTTCACATTGGGGGGGAAATGTGCGACTTTTTGCTGTTACTCTAAAGTTTTTTTAGTGGGATTTGTGCAGATCGAAGAGCCTTTCTACTCCTTTTTCTGCCTTCTGCATCCCTGTTGAGTTTCATTTGTTCTTATCCGCTGTGGAAGCTAAAACTTGAGACAAGCATTACAAAGCAAGACATGATATCTTTTATCATCATAGCAATAATGCATGGAACAATCGTTGCTATGACAGCATAAAAACGTAAGTGCTTTATTGTAGACAGAAGAGGTTAGAAAGGTGTTTAAAGGACAGACACTAACAGAATGCCTCAGTTCATCTGCCTTCATGGTGGGAGCTGAAATTAATACAAACAGAGATCATTTATATTCTATTCAACACATACAGCCATAGACCACCTACAAAAAACATAGTTTGGTCTGAACCAACTCAGATGTAGTTCAGTTTAAACCATGAGGTATCTTGGGATGCAAATGTGTTTCCGTTTTGCTTCTTTTTTTCCTTGACTGCCAATTTATTGGTCATGTTAAAAGCTAATTATATGAAACTTGAAACAATTATTGGGCACCTTGGTGATTTTAAGGACTGGGCGAGACTTATTATGCCTTCATGGAAGAATTAGATCATGAAGACCTGAGTGCATAATATAATAATATAATGTAATAATATGCCATATATATATATATATATATATATATATATATATATATATATATATATATATATATGCCAATATTATTATTATTACTGATGTGGTCGTTAATTTCCCTTTCCACACCTTGGGAAAAACGACCACACTGCAATCTTCACCACTGTTTCTCTGCTTCAGTTAAATTAATCATGTGACGCTGTCACTGTCATATGACCAATCAGAGACCACATGACTGACCTCCAGATGAAAATAGCAATAAGATTGAAATAAATACCAATAACATTGACCCAGTTTTAGTAAGAAAGGGAGAAAACAGGGACAGAGAGAAAAAGACGGGTGCAATGTTGTTTTACCTGAATACTCCTTGTTCTGTGTGATCCTCACAGACCTCACTGACTGTGAGGTACAAACAGTGAAGATTGTTTCTGACACAATCTGTGTGCATTTGTTGGGTGGGATTACTCCCGGATTCTTCTGTAAAGACTGCCATGTGGGCTGAAAACATACAAGGGCATCTTTGTCCTGTAGTTTAGGCATGATTTCATAATGATCTGCAAATTGTCATAATTTACTTTCAACTCATTCATAGATTGTCCACCAGCCTCATTTCTTTTCAGGAGAAACAGAACCTGTTGGGTTAGTCCAGTTTCCATCCTGAAGCTCTGCTGCAGGTACAGCTCAGTGTTAGAAAGCTTTGGGTTTCACTAACGCTCAACGCCCACTGTACTTTCTCCCCTTCTAGTGGAATAGTTCAACAAAACCTAAACAAATAACTTTAAAAATGTGAATTGATTGTAGATATTTTTTCTATCCCACACAGGGTTACTATCATACATATTTAGTATAGGACTAATGGTCAAACCCATTGATTTCTGTTTAGTAATCCCATGAGACAAAAGAAGATATTGTGTTCATTCTTATTTTGAAGTTGCTACTTTCCTCAATCAGTGAAGGTCCTAATATAAAAAAAGTAATAAAAACAATAAAAACTGTAAAATAACCCTTCAGTGAAACATCTTCACGTACGGTTTACTGCCAGAGATTTTTAGCAGTAAGACTGTCACATTGTCCCATGCACATGTTGTTTGTCACTATGGTTTCTCAGTTCTGTTTTGCTCTTTTTCTGCAGGTGAAGAAGGAAGACTTCTAAGGTTTCCTTATTCTCTTTATCCTTCTTTCTCACCTCTATTCTTATCTCCCCCTTTTTAAATGTTTCCCTTTCTTTCCCTTTCCATTGCCGTGTATTTGAAATAAACTCAACACCCCAAACCCTAAGGTGGCTCCCGAAAGACAAAACACAAACAGATTAGAGGGGTATGTGGCCTGACAAACCCATTATTATCAGAAGAAGCTTGACCATGCAGGACTCTGAATGTTAAAGTCTGGCACAATAAGCTGCTCAAAAAGAAACAATGACTGAACCATCAAAGTTCTGGAATAGTCCATAAAGCCTGAACTATTCTGAAAAGCTGAATCCATGCAGGAATTCAACTATTTCAATAATGAACATCAATCAGAGGGGTCAGATGTCGGTGGTATCACCTCAGTGGTGGAGGAGCAGATTTCAAATGAATATCACACAAAATATGAGTGAGGCTGTATGTAATCATACTGGAGGATCTGTTTGTAATTTTGCTCTTTTGTGGATTAGAGAAAATCCACAATAAGCTCAGGTTGGTTTTCCAAATTCTTGTTTTTGAACATCCTGTGATGCTAGGCCTGGAAAATAAAAAATATTCAAATCATTTGAATCCCCAGAGTAATATGAACACCATTCTGTACTTTCCAGAAGCTCTTTGTGTTCTTTGTGTTGAAGAGATTTCATTGTAACAGCAGAGACAAAAACTGACTTTTTTATGTTTAGTCCTCTTCATCAAAGGATTTTATTACAGATGTCCTCACGCGCAGCGGAAGAGCAGCTCCAATTAGAGAGAAGTTTTGCGTTGACAGTAATTCTAGCAGAAGTCTGACAGAACCACAGGTGTTGATTATCCATCATGTCCTCAAAGAAAGTTTCTAACATCCTTGGCAAAACAAGCAGACAAAATTAGACTTTGATACTTGTCTTTGCATTAAAATCATACTTTTATTCATTCTGCTAAGCACAGAATAACTAACAATAAATTCATCCAGTCTGAGGTTTGATGTGTCCACAGACAACATTTGTTGAAAGACAACATTGTGGGTATTGTGAGTCATCAGCTTTGTATGCAAACAATTTAATACTTGAGAGCAACTCACCAGGAGACCGGCCCACTTCTGACCAACATGCTCCAAACAGATAAATAACCCTGGCTGCTGGGTCCCCACTCTCATTTTTATGAATAATCTTTTTAAAGATGCAAAAATATTGCTTCAGTTCTGTTGCCATCTTTGACGTCTGAGTACAGACTACTGACTTTAAGAAAAATCTCTGGCATAGTGCCAGACTGACTGCCTATTTCCTAGAGATTATTCTACCTCTTTTAGCCAAATGAATAAGTAAGTTTGCTTTGGACAGAAGTGGGGATTTGTCAAGGTGAAGGCAGTTATGAATAGTTCCAAATCCCAATCAGACCGTCGGCTAAAACCGACGGTCTGATTGGTTTCTAGCCTCTGCTAGAAAGCAGAAGACTGGCATGGCGTAGTCAAAGTCCAAAGCTAAATCTGGCCAAGAGTCAGTGGACTCAAATGAATCATCTGTGGACAAGAGTCATTGTGGACCAGAACATCTGTAAGGCACAGTGAACAAATACTAATCAAAAGACGCTTCGACAAAGTTAGTAGCTATGTCACTTTTCTTCTTTTAATTTTCTCTAGAACAGATTGGTTTGTTCTTCAGGTTAAT
>CAEFZX010017913.1:0-37434 GCA_903066825.1 Alfaro cultratus
TTGTTGCCAGCTGAAAGATAATCGCCTATGCAGTAATTATCCAATAGGAGGCTTGTACCTATTTGCTTAGTTAAATCCAGGTGGCGACTTTTATTTTGGCCAGGCAGTGTAGTTGCCTAAACAAAAAAAGAGTAATAAAATCGCATGAAGCACCGAGTCTCCTCCATTAAGTAGCAACATTCACACTGAAGAGTGTTACCAGTGCCACCTGGTGGTTCTTGATTGTGATGTGTTGACTTAACGAGAAAAATGTTTTCATGATTTAGCTTCTGAATATCAGCCAAAAAATTTTTAAGCGTCTCTTCAGAAAAACAACAACTGTCCAAGCTGGTCTGGTGTGACTGGTTATTCCTGGTCGGGTGTAACGGAGCAGAGATCTGCTGCCTCCAGCCACCGCTGAAAGCTGCTCTTGAGTTCAGCTCATAGGAGCCAGTTTCTCCTTGGACGTAGGCCCAGGCTGCCGTGGTGTCGGTGCCAGGGTTAGTGATGTCAGAGGGAGGCCCCACACACTCTCACACACACGTCTACACATGCACACATACTCTACTGAAGCTGAGGCAAGTTTAACATCAGGTAATGTTGTGTTAGTGAATGACTATTCCAGATGTGTGTGTGTGTGTGTGTGTGTGTGTGTGTGTGTGTGTGTGTGTGCCTTGCAGGGCTAATGGGAGTGTTACCTTTACCTGTGTTTGGTATGAGGCCAGCATCCAGCTCTCTGAAGGGTGCTCAGTAAACAGCCAATCACACGGCCTGCTGTAGGAACTTCATCAAGACTGTGCAGTGTGTCATGCTACATTATGCTGTTAATGGTGCATGGAGATTGTTGTCATGTGGAAGGTGGTCAGGGAGGGACTTAAAGGAATGTTTCTTCTCTTCTTGATTCCACAGCAGATGAGAGGATTGATCCAGCAGGGGTTTTGTGTTGCATAGCGATTAAACCCACAACAATAAGCAATAAACTAGATAATCGCGTGGTAAATTAAAATGAGCTCCATAATTTTCATTTCTATCATCTTGAAAGAGAATCTCGAAAAGCCGCAATTTTGAAAAACTTTCTATCTTTTCCTGTTTTCTTTTTCTGAGCCCAGTGATTGATAGATTTTAAAGGGCAAATTTGTTTTGTTGAGAAGTTATAATCCATTTTATGTATTGTTTTGGTTGTTTTTTTTCTTCTTGTATATTTAAAATGTCTTCTTCCAGTCCCAGTGTTAAATAAAATTAAAGTTCAGGTGTACTTGTGTTATTCTGCCTTCAATTCTCTGCTGTACTGAAACACTGTCTCTGGTATTTTCCGATTAAAAACGATGAGGGTTAACCCTAACCCTCCTATGTATCCCCTAAATTATTGCACACTTGTATTTTAAAACATGGAACTCAGCAAATAATTTTTGAGAAAAGATTTGGAAGAAAATCAATCAGCTGACTTTCTGCTTTCTTGCCTAGGAACAATAAATGATGTGTGCTTTGACACTCAGATATTAAATAAATTCAACTTCAGTAACTAAAATATTCAAAATTACTATTGCTATTTTGTCCCAAATCAAACCAACATACTTTAAAGGTAGACAGACTGGAAGACTATTCTTGCTAGTGGCATCCTACAATAAGCACTCAATTTAGTAATGTTTCAGATGAATGCAATTGATTTATTTTTTATCAGTTCTTTAGTACAGGAACTATGCGGTATGTTTCTAACCACATTGAAGAATTAATTTTGTGTTGTAGGGGGTCTTTATTACCATTTCTTGTTGTTTTGCTTTGCTTATTTTTGTTCCCTTTCTCTCTCTCCTCATCCCCGTCTGGATCAGAGGTCTTAGTGGAGTACGACTACGACGCGCTCCACGATGACGAGCTGACCCTGCGGCCGGGTGACATCATCAAGAATGTGCGCTACATCGAGGAGGAGGGCTGGATGGAGGGGGAGCTCAACGGGAGGAGAGGGGTCTTCCCAGACAACTTTGTTAAGGTGGGAGAACATCGATGAGTCTTGTATTGATTTCTACCTCCGGATCTTGTTTTCCTCTGTGCTGCTGACAGGTCGGTTCCTGGGAGGTTGAATTTTATCAGAGTAGCTCCATTTGTGGCCTACTGACAGGTTAGGTAAATTACTCAGGTTGTTGTTGTGGGGCTACAAAGCAAACAAAAACACAAACATCATGCAGGGGTGGGCAATAATGCCAAAAAATACTGCAATGTTTGTTTGTAAATATCTTTAATAATATCACATACAATATTCCATGTTTTCTGCTTTTTAAAATAAATATGTAACGTCTTTTTCCCCCTACTTTTCTTATAATCAGTCACCAGAATGAAAAAATCTATTTCTTTATAAATGCATATAAAATCACGCAATACTTTTAGTTCATTGAAGGAATAAATGAATCGCCAAGTGTAAATAAAATACTTATATACACAAATGAAGCAGGTTTAGTTTTACAAGATGTTTTTCCCTCATGTGTTTTTTATGAATTCAAACTTTGTGTAAAACAAAGAATCATGTTTTTAAGACAAAAGAAAATCTTTCTTTTAAAAAATGCTCAACACCAAAATATGTTGCATAAAAAAAAGTTGCATAAAGTGAAAGCTTGTGCTCACTTCCTAATGATCAGAAACTTTGTTCATTTTTATTTCTTCCATCTGTCACAGACATCTCCACTGAAGATAATGATGATAATGACTAGTTTGGTGGTTTTTAGCTTTCATTTTCCTCCAGCCCAAAGGCAGGAATTTACACTCTGCACAGTCATGTCTCATACTAAATATAATAAACTCTGACATATTTAACTAACCTTTAATTGTTTTACAGTTAAAACAAGCTGCAGGAAATTAGCTCTAGTTCTTCAGCTTCTTTGTGCCTTTCAGCCATTTGGTATTATTAACAGTTTATGTTGTGAGTCAGCATTTCGCCGTGGGCCACTCCTCTCATCTTTCCTCGTCTCTCCTTCCTGCTCCTTCGATCCTTTAATCCTCACGGCGAAATAGGTAATCCGTTAAGCGGCCTGCCGCAGCCGGCGGGCCTGGATGCGTAATCCTGTAAGGAGCGAGCAGTTGAACTTTGCCCCCAACAACATGACAGCAGGTTAGCATGTTGTGTCGTCGCAGTGAGCGATAAGAGGCAGGAAACATGTGGGAAGGGGTCACGGTAAGACTGCCGCCTGACGGCTAAATGCTAATATCAGGATTGGAATGGTGGAAATGTGGAATCTGATGTTTGTGTGTGAGGACACAGAGAGCTGGGAGGCTTGAGATTTTATTTACTTGCTCACTTCGCTGTCAGGTGTGTCTGGATTTACGAACATCTACTTTCCTATCAGAGTTTAGTTTATCTCAGAGGAGCAAGGCATCGTCGTTGAGTAAATCTGATGGTTTCTGTTCACTTGGTGTTTTTCATAGTGAGGCAGATGTATATTTAGTAGCTATAATTTGACTGAAATCTTTTCGGCTGTTCACACCAGATGTTTCTACTTGATCTAAACTTAGTAAATATATAAATGACTTTGAGAACCTGCTATGTGTAAACAAAAGTTACAGTAATGACTTTTGAGTGTCTTTAGCATAGCTACCTTTTAATATTTCACTTTATTACCCATCAGCTGACACATACACACCCATGGAGACAAATACCCAGAGCTGAGTTGTATGCCTGTTCATTCCTCAGCCCCTGTAAGCATTGATGAAATGACTATTTAAACATTTACAAGCGCCTTAATGAAGTTTTTCTTCACCGTTTGCTGTTTAGGTTTTAGTGAGACCAGCACAAAGTAGTTCATGATGGTAAAGTAGAATGAGACAAAATAATGCCAATACACTTTGTTTGCCATTCCTGTTGTTTCATTTTGAGGCTTTTAGGCTTCATTTTCCCAACTACATTGGAATTTGTTGGGAAAATTCGAACTTTCCTCAGATTTTGGGATGGATGGATGTAACAGAAATGCCTACACAAAGCCTAAACAGCTTTTTTGAGAATGTTATTTTTTTCCACATCTCAACTTTTCATAGAAAGGAAAGAAATTCTTGTCTGCCTTAATGACAGTTAATGAAATTAAATCTTTTTTTTTTCTCGTCTCATTTAAATAATTTACACCCTGCGTGTGTTTAGGGTGTGGTGCCAGCACGAGCTTGTTCTTGTGAGTAGACTGTTGCTCTGCGTTCCCATCTCAAAGTGCAGAGCTGGTGGTTTGTAGCTTTGTGACTGGAGCTCACAGCCTCCAGGAGCAACAGGCCTGCAACTCGCTCAGGTCCGCCGCTCTCTGTCTGGAGAGAAACCTGCTAATGCTGGACTCATCTTAATGTTTCCTGTGGTTTCACACTCAGCTGGATTTCCTCTCCACTGGAACTTTCATGTCAGCATTTGTAAACCAGGAAGTAGGCCACGAACGAGGTCACCATGTGCACACACCTATACACACACATTTACAGAATACACAACCTTTATGGAGCAGTGCATTTTTTTTCTTTCCTTTATTTTTTTAGGTTGTAAATAAATAAAGAAAGAATGCAGTAAACCTATTATGTCGTTTTTTATGGCTCAGGTTTTTGAGGTGGGTAAGTTTGCCCAACAATCTTAAAAGTTTAGAATGAGATTCATTGGTTGATGTAGCTTCCTGTCTATGAATTATTGAACTTAGCAAAACATTTATCTGTTTAGTAACTTTCTGGGTGAACTCAAGAAACGCACACTTTAGTCCTGTGTCTGATTTTTGATCTCTGATTTCTGTAAAACCTTTACCTGCTGTTTGACATTTTATCAGCATCAGCTGCTACATAGCTACCGTAATCTCCAGACTTTAAGCCACTACTTTATTCACGCACTTTGAACACTATAATTTGGCTACTGAACGGCTTTTCACCAATGTGTTTCCAAAGGCAGCGTGATGATATGATGATATTATTGGATGTCACGCAGAAAAACCGATATATTTTACTTATTTTAGCTAAAGTTTTGATGAGATTTAAAAGTTAATTTTCTCATTTTTAGTTAGCTTCACTGCACAGTTTCATCTAGATTATGGATAAAGCATCAGCTGCCAAATAAACAGTCAACTAACACAATTAAAGTTTTGCTTAGTGTGTGTGTAATTTTTTTCCCATAAGTTTAGTAATAAATGGTGGGGGTAGGGGAGAAAAAGTAAATTATAATAAAAAAAAATTTCTCAAAAACTTAAAAGGAAAACCTCGAAAGTACGTTCAACATGGACATCTACAGCATACAGACGAATGCTCAATGTGTGTAAAGTTAATTTTCTTTTCAAAGTTAATGGTTGTAGCTCAGGAGTCATAATAGAAATTACAGTAGTTGCTGCTTGTTCTCGCATATTCATAAGTTGCATAGCAGAACTGCATTTAACACTTAATGGTGTCTGATGTTTATTATATCCGAGCTGCTAATTCTTTATTTAAAATTGTGAGGTAACTGAAAATGGCTTTATTGGTAGTTTTATTTTCAGACTGTAAGACTAAGCCTACTAAAACATTACGACTAGAATTCTGTTCATTGTAGCAGTCGCCATTTCTTCCCTCCTAAGTTAATATGTGAAGCTGCATGAAATGGAGGGAAGCTAAAGTGAAGCGTCTGAGCTGGAGTGTAAATCTGCAATTTAAAGGTTGTTCCACACAGATTCCACATTGGCAACTTAGTAGCTTGTCAGCAGCATCTAATAATATCCAATCTTACTGCTTACTCAAATCTCCTCCACTGTATCGTTCCACCCAAACGTTAGTCTGACTTCAAGCTGAATAATGTAACATCTGACTTTGTTGCTCCTGCAACCGCAAAGATCATCTGTGATGCACACTGCAGTTTTATATTGGGTGGAGATTTAAGTTTATTTACTGACTTTCAGTCATTAATACAGAGATGTGATAGCAGCACCTGTTTCCCTGGTTTGACCACATATCTCTGAGCTCGGTGGGGAATCCTGATTCCATTCCTGATTCTCTGTACGATTTGGACGTTTTGTTCGGGAGTTTCCCAGAATCATCCTCTTTGGCAGCTGCTTTACAGCCAGACTCCCTGACTTGACTGGAATCGGCAACAGGCCAGGCGCTCCACTTAGACACGAGCGTCTTGAAAGTTTTACGACGTCGCGCCTGCGGAGCAGCTGCAGTGGCTGCCACAGGTCGCATTTCGCTTCTCCTCACCAGGCCTGGTTTACACGTCCTCTTTCTATGGAAGCCAATTGATGTGTCTGTGCACAGTTCCTGTATGGAACGTTCCCCCTGACCACATTCTGCAGTGCTCTGGATGACCACAGCCTGTTTTTGATGCATTCATTTGCATTGTAGAGAAAACTGCAGATTTTCCCCCCCCCAATTTAGGGGAAATGTTGCTTGAAGTTAAAGTGTTGGACACTTACTTTTCATGTTTTTATTTTTCATAGGAGCTGAAAAAGGATCCCAAAGAGGTCAAAGAAACCAGAAATGAGCCAAAGGAGGAGACCGGCCAGCCTCAGGGCAGAGAGAGCAGTGTGGCCAACCTGGTCAAGAGGATAAGCGTCATCGGCATCCCCACCGGGGGATTCCAGCCCATGCCTCCTGCAGCATCAAAGAGTAAGAGATTTAAGTTTTTTCTCCTTCCACAACATTCCCATTCAGTTCTGGTCAAACTAATTTTAACAGCGGCGATTATGTAACATTAAATTATTGACCAATATAAAATAGCAATTTGCTTAGTCCTCGCTTGCATCTTAACAGAAACTAAGCTGTTTATAGATTTATATCAAGAGTGAATACATATTTTACATATCAAAACATCAGCAATTTTCTCAGCTTTAAATTAAGCCATATTTATAGAAATTGGGTAAGAAATATGGGCGCTACCATCATTTTTGTTACGGATTCTTGCTCATCCCGCATTGAAACTGTCTGATTTTGTGGACATTACTCACTGCGTAGTAATGACGCATACCGGGGTGTTGCTAGCGTTAGCGGCTAATAGGCGATGTTCAAACCATTAATGTATATCAATGGAGAAATCATGCAACCGCTAAAATTTGACACCACTCCGTTTGTGTTTACATTTTGTGAAGAAGGAAGTTGTCTTCGTCACAGGTTTTATGTCGATTCCTTCAATAGCTCTTGGTGCAGCAGCATCACAGGCGACAGTGGGAACAGGTTTTTCAGTGAGTTTGGATCGTTTGACACAGTGCAGTGAGACTGCGAACCAGCAGCTGAAAATGTAACAAATGTTGCAATTTTGGTCCCGATCCAACCTAGTCTACCAGACTATCAGGTGTGAAAACACCTCAGTGGTTAACAGTACAGCCAGGTTGTGATTAATAAACAACCCTAGTCATGTTGTTGCTACTTTTGTTTCAGCTGGACCCAACAAACCCTGTGCTCTCATTTTTTTGTTCGCATCCCTGCGCATTTGCTTTGCTTTTAAATATTAATCGTCATGATTACTACTAATATAATAAACTTCACCTTATTATCAGCATTGTAGGATATTACCGGCCAGCTCACCTAACTGCTGGGTCTTTTTGTGTTTCCAATCTTATTTTGTCAAAAGTTTTGGTTGTGCTAGTTAGTTCTGTTAAGGAAGCTACTGCAATGTGATGTAGATCTTCGTTTACATGTCAAATATGTGCAAAACCTTTTCAGTAAATTGCTAAAATGCACCCCCCCACACACACAATTTCAAATTTGCTGCGTCATGTCTGCGTCTTATTGAGGCATCAGAGCGACAAACCCCTCTTACTTTGGAGCGACTGCATATGCTGCATGTCAGGGAAATTGTAAATGAGGTTTATCCAAAGACCAGTCACATTAAAATGGACAGTGATTTTATTTTCTTTTTTTAAAAGGGTGTTTAAAAGATAGCATGGCTAAGTTGATTAATTCCAATCGAATTATGTAAGTTTGAATTTGAGAACATCTCTTGTTTTTATCTCATTAATTAAATTTGACCTCATGATGTTCTGTTGGTGTGTATGAGCTTGCATGTTCAGTCATGCTTACATCTGTGTGTGTGAGCTGCATACCGCCCATGTGTTCAGTCTTGCTCAATAATACCATAACGGATACAGTTTGTGTCTGGTGCTCTTACTGCTGTCTAAGAGTTTCTGTTCTCAGAGAGCGCTCAGCTTATCAAAGCTGAAAACATGAAGTGAAACCTGAACTTCTCAAGCTAAATGCTAAATCTGTTATTTACCATCTATTTACTGTCACAAAGTGATGAGGGTCTTAAAGCAAGCGCTGTACCTTATAGAGCAGAATGTTCCTGTTGTTGTAAGTGTGAAAGGAAGAAAGATCTGATCTGTCTCTTGCTTAGACTGACAGGGATTCCAGCTGGATTCTCTGTTTATTATGTGCCTAAAATGACAATTATGTTGTTTTTCCTGTAAGATAAGAGTTTTAACGCAGGCAAACATCTGATCTGCCTGAAAACCTTTGCTGTTAGAGATACATTGGTCAGAATTTAGTGACCAGGTTTGGCTCTCTGGGTTTTGTAAAGTTTTGACTCGGTTGCAAACTGCATAATAAAAAGCATTATTATGATGACGTTCTGAAGGCAGAATGTCAAAGAGAGCAGGAGCTTCTTAAAGAGACAGAAGGCCATTTTCAAGGTGTCAAATTGCAAAGTAGAATTTTTTTAAGTTGTGTTTGTTATACACAGCATTTTTATAACAACTGAAGGTAACATTGTTACTTGATTGTGTTATAAAATGGTACTGTGTGTGTCTAAAATACATATCACATCTTTAAAACAAGGATATAGTCTAACATCTGAAATATATATTGGTCAGTCTGACTAACATGACTGAACCAGGAGTGTGTTTGTGTGTGTTCCTAGAGAATATAGATCCTTATCTCAACTCTGAGACATCCAAATTGCTGGAAATATTTTCAAGTCCAGCATGTTTCATTAGACAGAGAGGAAAACTTTGACTCCTTTCAAACATTTCTCAACATAACATAAAATACAGTTTCCTTTTTAAATAATCTTTGTGCTTCTTCTGACTTCCTTTGAGACACATTGCCATCTAAGTTGCTAACTTTGACTCTCATTGTAACACAATCGGAACCAGAGAGTGCTGTAGGAACCCATCTTAGTTCTACTGCAGAAGCTAACGTTTACAGTCATCATTATCGTCGCTTTTAGAGGTACAACCAAAAAGTCCTTGAATAGGCGACTTTTCTCTGAATAATTTGAAGTTAGATGTCCATAAAAATGCAGCAAATAGATGAATCCATAGAGACGCAGTTATTAATCTTGATATTAACACAAAAATGACTTTGTTTTGTTGTTTCTGCTCCTTAACAACCCGAAACTTTTTTTATTTTGTTTTTGGGATTAGAAGTATTTTCCAATAGATATTGGTTTTATAAAAACATTTTGTTGAATTTAGATGGTCTGCAGCTCACAGTCCAAATTAGCTACAAAGCTAATGTTACCTTAAATGCTTTCATTTCAAAGTCAAAAATACTTTATTAATCCCAAAGGGAAGTTAAAAGTCATATCAAACATGATAATAATGAGTAACAATGACTTAATCCGTTTAGTAAGTCAACTTGAGTTTTTAAGTCCAAATTAGCCAAAAAGTTAATGTTGGCTTATATGCTATAATTATGCTTCATACAGCCAGAGTGAGCTCTGGTCGGTTTCTTATTCAATGGGTTTAAAACAATATCTGCAAAAAATTTTTTGCTGTTTTGAAAATTTAATTTTATTCACACTTATTTGTTGTAAATCAATATTAATTCAATGCCATTCATGGTGATTCATTGTAAAATTTGGATAGAAATGTGTTCACGGCTGCTACCCTCAGCATGTTCTGATTTTATACTGTAAGTTTGACGTGATTCACGGGGAAATATTCCACTGCAAATCTGCCGAGTTACAAATTTTTCACAGTTCACCCTACAGAGTTTTTTTGTTGTTTTTTTTCTTAAACGTAGATGTTTTTCTGGTTTTCATTTGTGTCTTAAACACCTGGCTTTCAGGCTGGGTGTGTCTCCCACAGCGCAATCTAAGTGGGTCCCCCAGCAGGTTTTGCACCTTTCTTTGCTTACTTACCTGTCAGTTGCAAGTGACATTTGAAAGTGAGCACAGATCCACAGACACTCATGGACGCATTTTGATATAAACATAGACTTATTTTTGTTTTGTCTTTTTTTTTTCTTTCTTCCTCGTCCCCAACAGAGCCGAAGAGGAGGCAGTGCAAAGTACTGTTTGATTATCAGCCGGTAAACGAAGATGAACTGGAGCTGAAAGTCGGAGACGTTGTCGACATCCTAGAAGAGGTAATTAAAACCTTTCAGTCATGTACTCTTCTCATGGTTGGAATCTTACCAGCTCCTTTTAAAGAATGCCATATTGTTGGCTTGTTTTTAAAGTGCTGAGCATCTCCTGACTGGTTTTGTTCTCTACAAGTCAGAGCATGCAGACGAAACGAGCAAACGTTTGTTTCTTCATCCAACCGACCTGAAAGTCAGAACATTAGAGGATCGACAATGATTCCGATTTATTTTCTTCCGGTGGCAGGTTGAGGAGGGCTGGTGGAGCGGCAGTCTCAACGGCAAATCCGGATTGTTTCCATCCAACTTCGTCAAAGAGCTGGAGGCTGCAGGAGAGGAGGCAGAGGCCAACGACACGGCAGCTGACAAACCTGGTAAAGCTGACGGGCTCAGAAGCATTTCTAGATACACTGCAGCCTCAGAGGAGGCAGCAAAAGGAAAACTAAATCATTGTAGAGGAACTGGAGCGTTACTCTGGGTTTGACATTTGGAAGAAATATTACCAAAACAAAGCAACGGGTTTTTTCAGCGTATGAACAAATGTCAAGGTGTGTGCTGCCTACAGAAGAAAGACACTGGAAGGAAACTCCAGTGGAAGTTGGTGGAAATTTACAGATTGTAGTTCATTCAGCGTAAATATTTGTCTAACATCCCAAATAGACACTTAATTTCCTGCCGGCAAGATTTTTGTCACCAAGGGCATAAAACATGGAGCCAAAAATTTTCCGATTTGATTTCAATTACAAGGAAAGACAATCTTTAGTGTATCTAAAAGACGTTTAATGTGTCTGACCAGCTGTAAATGGGTGATAAATCGATTTGACTGATTAATCAAATTTACTGTCTCTGAAGATTTATTTTTTGGGAAATGTTGGAATGATGTCAGAATGAACCATCTTGTTTTACAGCTAGTATTTAGTATGACTTTGAAGTCAGGGCAACTCCCAGAAGGAATGATTGGGGGTGAAAAACAAGTTTTTCCAAAATATTTTCTGTCATTTGCAATTCCCTTTTAAGAAAAGAAATGGAAAAATGAATCAACTAAAATTTGTTCTGGTATGAAGAAAAGCTGAGATTTTATTTTAAAGCCATGTCACCTACATTTCTTTCTCCTTCTCTTTTTCTTTCTCTTTTTAATGTTTTCTTTTTGTATCCGTCTCTCTTTCTTCTCTTTGTTCTGTATGTCTTTCTCTATCTTTCCATCTTTTTCTTTCTTAGAAAAAAGGATTTTCTAAAAATTGTTTAAATCTATCTTTCTCTGTCCCTTTCTCTCTATCTCTCTACCTAGCAAGCAGAAGGTAAAGGGAGAAAGTTTGAACCTCTCAATCATTACACTTAGTACACAACTCTCCACTGTGATGTATGGTGGTGGACGCATCATGCTGCAGAGACGCTTTTGTTGATAAAAAAGATAAAATACGGTAGATTTTAACCAAAACAGAGAAATTGTCCGATTATGTTAGAAGTGGGCAGGTTGAAATGCGATCATTTGGTTTATTTTTGTTTTGTTTGAGTTTTACTTTTTTTTTCTTCTGTGTATTAAAACTCCTGTAAAAAAGAGATAATCCCATACTAGTAATTCAGAACCCGGCTTTTACAATACATATTTTAATACCTCACCGTTATGTAAAGTCAGAAAGAATGAAGCGGTCACACCTATTCTTCTGTGCTGCCAGAAGGCAGTGGGGCTGAGTGAAATGTGCCAGGCTGCATGCAGCGTCCCAATTAGAACATTGCCACCTTGGTCTCAGCACAACGGGGAGAAGAAGTCATGCATACAAATTCACTGATTGCTGTAAGCTGACCATGCTGAGGCCTGGAGTTGGGCTGCCTTAATAGCTGAGCAGGTTGCTCTGTCTCTGTACACAACTGAACAGAGACGGAAGTAAAAGTGGAAGAAGCATTGGTACAGTCAGTTTGCTGAATGAGCCTCAGATCTTGGACAATGTCTGATCTCTCTAAATGTACATAAATACTTGAGATCTTCTTTGACAACCTGACAGGTGGATTCATTGTCACTCTTTCACTCCAATGTTGTGCTTAAAGTATCGAGTCAGAATCTGGAGTAAAGAAAACGCAAGTCGCATCCAAATGGAAAAAAAAAAAGATGACTTAAATGTTGTTCAAGACCTGAGTGCATTTTTGATTGTCTAGTCACCAATGCTTAAGTGATTTACCGAAACAGTTCAGTGATGTATCATTTCTTAGTTCTAACTGCAGAGTATTCCAAGGATTTGAAGCCCAAACATAAAACTGACTGAAAGAATTTTCCCTAAATACTATTTTACAGTCTTCCCTCCTAACTACTCTTGTAGTTATGTTTGATTGTAAATGTAATTGGACAAAGTCTTTTATTAGCGATGGGGGAGCCAAACCTTGAAGTAGTTTATATACAAGTATAAATTATCATGTTTTCCCAACTCAAAAAGTCATATTTATGTAATATTGTACAATTATTTTTGATACTTTTTTATCCAAAGTCTTCTTCTAGAGTCTACTTATTGGTTGTAGTGTGGTCCGACGCTCATAGAACCAACTCATGATTTAGTATTTTTTTATTGGCATTACAGCATTTAAATCTAATTTTGAAGCTTCCAATGTCAAGTTATTCCTAATTTAGAACTTGACATTTGCAATAAATTACAAGTTATTTGTAACTTGCAGGATTAATCCAAAGTAAAACACCGAAGGATCTGAACTTCCCCGAGAAGTACAGTCTGCTCTGTTCCTTCTTGTAGACGGCGTCAATGTTGAACGATGCAGGACTGGAGGAGATTGAAGCAACGTGTTCATCTGACTTTGTTGGGTCTCCTTGCAGATGGAAGTGGAACAGAACCACCTGCCACTCCCACATCTCCTCAGCCGGACTCGGGAAACGGAGCCACCCATCAGCCCAGACGGATCATAGGCGTCGGCTTCGGAGACATTTTCAAAGGCGGTCCGGTGAAACTAAGAACACAGTCCAACCCCATCACAGAGGACAGGAAAGTCAAAGACCAAGAGAAAGACAAAGCTGGTCCGGCTCAGGTACGGCTGGTATCACATGTAGAAACACTGGATAGTAGTGGCCAGAACCAGAACCATCTTTGGTTCTCACTAATCTGAGCACAAAGGTTAGGTAAACCCCCTTAGAGCTGAACACTCACACTCCTGATGCCTCCATTAAAATAAATATCTGGTTTGTGTTTGTTGTGAACACACTTATTTCTGCTCTCATCAGCACAAGTGCAGATTATCTTCTATTTCTTCCTGTGGATTTGCAGGCATGTACTGCATTGCTTCCATCTCATCTCCCGTTCTACTGTATAGTGCTCTGGACAAAAAGCACTGCTGCATGCCGTTCTGGTTTTCTAGCAGAAGTGTGTGATCATTGTGATCATATGTATGAGCTGCAGAAACTAGGAGGGGGTGAACTTTAACCCTCACGAAGTCCCATCCAGCAGTATGTCAAGAGAGTTATTCATTTCTTTAAGAATAAAGCATGGCCACCTGCCCATGATGGTTGTGTCATCTGCAGAGGTAATAATGATGTTCAACTCATTTGGCCTTGCAACTCTTTGTGAACTGCGTGTTTTAACAGATTTCCTTGAGAAATTCGATTGAGGTTTAGGCATTCCTGCTCTACCATCACCTGTGGTCTGACCATCAAGCGGTTCAAGTTCTAGTATAACAGAGAAGCAGTGGCTCTAGAGTTTCACAAAGAGTCCGGATAGAGTTTTGCTACGATATGCAGAACTTAAGATAAAACTATTGTTGTCCACAAACAAAGTATGTCTGTTCAGATAAAGCAGAAAGAGAGGGTATGATGGGGTACTTGATTGACTAGATATTGTCTTACCCAACACATTTCTTCCTTCTCACTTTGCTAAAGTGTGAACTTGTTTCTAAGTCACGTGAAGGGGAAGTATTCGTCTTCTTCTCAGAAACTGTAGCCTGGACTGATTCTCAAAATAAGCAGAAAGTATAGCTCAGTCCCTCTGGTGGAAAAGCATTGACCTCCTTCAGGTTTTAGCTGGTTTTCTAGTTAACTTAAATGGACCTTTTAGGGTTTTTTAATCTGATAGTCCAGTAGATGGACCATCAAGAGATCATTGTTTGATTGGGGACCAAACTTTACAACACTTTTTAGATTTTCAGCTGTTGCGGTTCGCACTGTGTCAAACAAACCAAACCAACAAGTTGCTCAGATTTGAGCAACTTGTTCACCTCCTGATCAATACCTCTGAACATGACACTGGGCGCAACTTCCTACTTCACAAAATTAGAAACAAAAATGGAGTGGCATCAGATTTTAGCGGTTGTAGCATTTTCTCTTTTGTCTTTGACAAATGTGTCACACAAACACCCTTTAACAATTGGTTCACCAAGAGCCATTTATCTTGCTAGAACTAGATACATGTTTGTTTGGTTTAGGGCTAAATTCATTCCTCGAGTGATTCGAGTACTTCGATTATTAAAATTCCTCGAGGAAAATTGATCTCCATTGAAGCTTTGTTAAGTTATGTTTTATTATTTAGAGCACCTTGTTCCGGCCGGGTTATTACTTGCGTTGCACAGCGCTCTCACTTCCGTCTGAGTTGTTGACAAAAGCTAAGTGTTAGCAGCATAACGTCCAGTTTTCAAGTTTGGCTTGGGAAGATTTTATTGATTCAGTTGCTGACCTCTGAAAATGTCCCATTAATACCATGTTGTCAGTCTTTCTGCTGATTCGGCACATTTGTGGCGATACTGGAAATAGTTTCCTATTAGTTTGTACAAAATATGTTCAGATCCTTAGTTCTCTATGTTTACCTAAAACATCTAACAAAGACCCACTAAACTATGTTACGTTTATGCTGATTCATCAGACTAATTTATATAATAAACAGGAACCCAGGTTTATTTTATCCTCTTTCTGTTTTTTTCTTGACTTTGATGTAGAAACTGATGCAATGTTTCTGCTGCCTGACACTATTAACACTCCTCCTTAAATAGTGTAGAGTTTAACTTTGTGTTGAAACTCTTCCCTCCTCTCTCTCTCTCTGTCTCTCTTCACATCAGCCGTCACACTGTTTCACCACTAACTCTCCTCACTTTCCTCTGCTCCTCACCACATATGGCATGCTCTCTTCTCTTTTCAGCATCAGACTTTCTCATATGACATTGATCCACCTGTCTCCTACCTGTGTGTTGAACCAGCGGCAGGTTTAAGCTAGCACCGTAGTTGTGGATCAGATTTTTCCCTCCACTTTCATTAGTTCTAATCTCTAGTTGCCATACATTCAGCTTTTACAAGCAGAAGACATTCGTATTCCATGTATCTATTGTCTTCCAGATAAGATTCCTCCGCGCAAAGCCACATTTTTCACTCATGTCCGATAAATCACTCCCATCTGTATGGTTTGCTTCATTTTAGCCAGTCCCATCATTACCATCAGCCCCAAAGCCTGCCCATCCCAACATGACTGACTCCCAGAGGGTGGAAGTAGACGGCAAGCACAAAGGTAAAACCCGTTTACAGCCTGAAACTGTAACATGAACGATACAACTGGCAAACATGCCTTGTTAATACATTGAAAACATTCAATACATTGTTGCAGATTTGTTCTGCTCAAGGTGGGAGCAGCTCTTAAGTTTGCTCTGATTTGTTCTCTTGTTCATAGTCTTTTCATGATGTCCTTACATCAAAATTACTTTCATTTTGATTGAAGTAATTCAAAATAGAGGCTTTTAAATGTTTTAATTGCACTTTAAACATGTAAATTGGCCTTAAATACGCTAATCAAAGGTTTTAAATTTGGGCTATTAAATTTGGATGTAGTTTTTTTTTTTTTTTTTTTTTCCTGGTCGGGGAAGATGTGAGTCACATGCTGACATCTTCATTGCTTTCTGTGACTCGAGGTGGTTGGAAATGACCTTCCTGTATGCGGCATGATTCTATATTACTTCAAGTACCAAATTTAAATATATTTTAAAATAACACGTGGATGCTCACTGCATGAAATGGTTGTAGATATTTTTTTTTTTTTTGTGATTACTAACAAGGAGTCTTTGATCTCAGTTTAAATTGTGCAACTGTGTCACCTAGTGGTGTAAATTTGGAACTGCATTGTATCTTTTCTATAGAGTGAAGCACAATACTTTGGAAAATGTTTTCGTCAGTGAAATTTGGGGGATTTGTGCGTCAAACACACAAAAAGTCTACAGGTATTATTCCTGCATTCCATTAATTTGGACCTTCCTTGAGAAGCTCAAGTAGAAAAGGATTAGAAATGCAGCAGACCATGTAAATGACACAGAAAACGTGTAGAAGATGATTTTCTGAACATTTTAGAGTAAAATTAAACTTTTTTGCTAATGCCAATGACATTCAAACATGGTGGTGTCAGTATTATGCTGAGGGGATTCTCGTCAGAGACCATGTGCAAAGGTTCACCTGCCAGCAGAAAATCAATCCAAAGCAAACAGTAAAGGCCAAACTTGAATCTAGTTGAGAATCTGTGGCGAGACTTAAACTATGATGCACACCCATTTCTCTTCTCTGAAACTGTTTTGCCAAGAATGTGCAGAACTTTCCACTGAGAGATCAGAACTTTAAAGCTGCAGAACTTTAAAGCTGAACTCCGTCATGTTCTTGTGTGTATTTCCGGCTGTGTTTTGTCGTGTTTGTGTTAGTTATTGTACAACGTCTGGTTATGTGCAGCTCCCTCGGCGAAGGAATTCTGTAAGGTCAAGTATGCTTACGAGGGCAAGAACGAGGACGAGCTGAGCCTCAAGGAAGGAGAGCTGGTCCACATCCTGAGCAAGGTGAGCATCCAAGCCCACAGTCTTGTTTTCCAAATATTTTACTTGGTGTGTGGTTTGATTTATTTTTATAGAAATATTCCTAAGATTATTCCTGCCAACTCGTCAATTATAAAGACAGGAGAGCTGTCATCACCTTGGACACGTTTAATCATGACTTCTGCATCCTTCGGTCAAAGTGTGAATGTGTGAGCTTCATGCTATCGCAGCTGTTGTCAGTCTGAGCGGCAAGTTATTCCCTTGCATACCGAGTAGCTTACAACATATGAGATGGCTTCTCTGAAATATATAAGAAATTAGAGTAAAATCTGTATGTCTGTATACTCCAGTTAACGATTAATCAATTACTAAATTAGCTGATGAGTATTTCAAAAATCTGTTCATTACAATTAATAGTTTCAGTCCTTCAAAAGTGTGAAAGATATGACTGCATATATTACACATTTTCATCACAATATTTGACAATACAACATGGCAATGTCATGTAAGACTGAAAAATTAATAGTGATGAATTGATTATTGAAATAATTAGTAATGGATTAATAATTAACCGAAGGACACAGCCTCAGGAAATACCATTTTCTAATAGAACCACACACTCAGAGTGGTTATTGATTAAGTCAAAACTAAGCAAAGAATATATACATTTTGCATTAAAAATGATAAGAAAAGAACCTTCTTTGTCCGTGAATATGTTCACTTTGTCTTATATTTTATAGTTCACCATGTTCACTATGTTCACTAGTGAACATGGTTCACTATGTTCACTAGTGAACTCGTCAAACTCATCAAGTGACAGTTTTAGCTTCACCTACTTGAAATTCTATTAAACATTTTTTAAAATGTTAATATGTTTTGCACGCAATTATTAATAAATCAAAAAAATTAATAATAATAATTAAAAAAAAATAACCAGATCAGTCATACACTCTACTTCACATGTCAACGCTGTTGACATGTTGAGTGATTTTTGTTGTTGTTGCATGCATCCTTTGCTACAAATGATCAGGTGTTTACTAAAGGAATGCTGTGTTGTTTTTATTAGTCATCTTTTAGAATAGAACAAAATATACTTTATTGATGCCCAAGAGGATATTGCTTATTTGTTTACAAGCTACTCCATCCAAAGTGTTAAATATTAATTAGTGCAATATAACCATAAGTGATAGAAAATTTACTAAAAATAAGTATTGATATGTTTCCACTATTGCATAGAATAAAAGTGGTTAAGTAATAAATCCCCAGTTTTTTGTTTGAATAATTTATTAGTAGAATAGTGATTAGCTGCAGCCGTAGTGTCATGTTTTGCTATCACTGTACTGACCGATGCAAACAACCTAGAAGAGCCCAGTGTGTGGTTGGTAACCTGCTACCATCTAGTGGATCCCAGGAGAAATTGGCAATCAATTCGACTTCAAATTTTTTCTGTAGGAAATAAAAAACACTCCGTTTTAAAAACTGACTCCAGTGATGCCTTTTCTGACAGGACACGGGTGAACCTGGGTGGTGGAGGGGGGAGGTCGGAGGCAGAGACGGGGTATTCCCTAACAACTTTGTTACGATCGTTCCTGAAGCAGAGAAGGAGGTGAGACGTTTGATCCCATCAGCGCCTTCCATTCTTCTGCCTTCACATGGAGTTTCAACAAACTCATGAGATGAAGATGAAAATTAGCAAGTTCAGGTTTAGAATCTGCTGCTTTGATTATGAATAACTTTTCCCTGTCAGTCACCAGGCTCACATTTAGATCCGTCACATGTTATTTGCACATGCACATATCACTGGAGGGCAAAAAGACTATTCTTTTGCATGTCATCCATGCCTGCGCTGTCAAGGTAGAATAATCCCATTTACTAAATGAAACCTGCAGATGTAGGTATTAATTTGGTGCTCTGCGCCACAGCAAAGGGAAAATTACTGCAGAAAAAACATTTAAGAACAACTCAAAACCACTTGTACTTTTTTATCACCCTTTGTGTTGGCTATGCTACGCACAGACTCATTGCTATAGCAACTGACAACAACGCCACTATATGTATCAGGATTCAACATCAAAAAAACACAAACATTTCCCACACAAAGAACAGAACATTCAGTCCGTTACAGTTTCATGATTTTAGGCTAGATGTTTATTTTGCGATTATTATTGAGTGATCACTGTGGTAGATTAGTTACCACTGCTATTAGCTGATCTAATGTTAGCTAATTTAAACATCTGATCTATTGATGATTTGTCAGAGTTGGTGTGTAGGTCGCATTTTTTTATTTTGCAACTGAACCAAAAACTTCTTCCTGACCTCGTTATCTAGTAGTCTTAGTGTTGACAATTGGTACCAAGGCACTGCAACCCTTTTTGTTTTATAAATCACATTTAAGATTTTGCGCATTATATTGACAACTTGACAGCTAAAACTAATGGCAGTCATCATCAGTCAGCCAGCAGCTTTTTGCCCTCCAGCAGGGTGCTGGGTCAGGGCCTAAAGCTCATGATGCCTTGCTGCAGCATGTCCATACCTAGAATATTCCTCATCACAGAGATTAATTATCACAGAGAGATTGCCCAAATATAGATGTTCCTGTTTGATATCCTTAACAGCATTTTTGTTTAATAAGAATAGGAAGTTGATCAGGAGGCAGATTGGCATGAAGCACTGATTGGATGGGAGAAAAATCAGTGGAAGAGCTAATAGAGTCCAGTGCAAGACTAAGTGCTCTTCGCTGTCTCTTTGTGTTCCTGTGAAATATCTGAGCTATATCTGACACCCTCCTGCTGGTTTCTATGTCACAGGAACTTTATTCAATGTTCTTGTTTCTGTTCCAGGCAGCACCACCAAGGGGATCTGTGAAATCGCTGGCTAAGCCAGAGGTGGAGGAGGTAAGAGGAAGATGCTGAGCACACACTTTCTTTCTGACAGACTCTGGCTGACTTCAGGAAAATCACAATTAAGATGTTTCAGTCAGCAACACCAGTCAGTCATTTCTGATGCATTTATTTCATGCTGGAGTTTTATGATGTAGTAAAATAACGTTTAAAATTTGAGCAGTTGCACTTTGTCATTGATGATGATCACAGCAATGCTTATTATTCATCTTCACAGAAGAGATTCACAGTAAACCCAAAGGTTATGTAGGCTTCGACTATTTCTTGGAGCTACAATTACTCGCTTACACCAAAGTATTCGGCCCAGACTATTTTTCCTTCGTATTTTTATATGAGAATGAAGTTGCAAATTTATGACGACTCAACACCAAAGTGCTTTGAAATGAGGAACACTGAGCGTCTTGTGAATTTATTGTTGGTATCAGTTTTTCAAATGAGAAAACAATTAATCTTTTAACACATCAGCATCAAATTATCAGCTGCAAAAGACTCTATTGAAGCTTTTTTCCCCCCTCATTAAAACAACTTTTTCTCGTAATATTACGACTTTCTTTCAGGAATAATAAGTCTTTATTCTGCTATCCTCGTAACATGACCCTTGTTCTGGCAATATTATAACTTTATTTTGTATTTAAATAAAATACTCTTAGTCTCACCCTAATACTCTGTTATACTTGCTTTACTAAACTGTCATTTTTCTTTCATGATGACAGACTTCTCCACATCTCCTCTGTAAACCAAGAAATCTCCTTGAAATTAAGATATCATTTGGCTTTTTGTTGCTATGTTACATCATATTCATTTAATCTCCAGTAGAAATTCAAATCATAATACTTAAAATATAAATGAAACACCTACTTGAAAACACCCTACATAATCCTCCAGAAGGCAGATGTTTGAAAATATGAGCTCCTTCTGTGATTTTTCTCTCTGTTTAGTGTTTCCACTCAATGCAATCAAAACCCAAATGACAGGAAGTTAGTTAAACACTGATCCTTTCTGACATGAGCCTCTAACCTCTGGCAGATTCCTTTGCCTCAAACATCTTCTCTTCTGTCCAAGAGATGACCTGTCTAGATATGAAGATATTTATATTTAAACTTTATATACATTCTCCAGAGCAGCATTACTTTTTAATTGCGACAAAGCTGATGTTTGTGAATTTGAGGCCATGCCTCCTGGGTCACACATTTGATTCCAAATGGCTCTGAACTAAGAAGTTCGGTTAGTAAATATCCTGGAGGAACTGTTGTTTATTTCTCACAATAAAAAAAAACCAACCCAACATCACATTTAATAGGAAGCTCCCATTGGCTGTTTCTGACCGAGAGGAGGAAGAGGAACAATTTTTCTTTTTTCTTTTTGTTTTTCCGCTTCACTTATTTGTTTTATGTTATGCTGTCACAATATAGTGAGAATTTTAATAAATATGTTTTTTTATTATTATTATTAAAGTTACATACTGCAACTAAATTGAAATTTAAACGTACTTTTCTTTTAGCCTTGTATCTTGTTATAATGTTGTTTTCTCATCAAAATCATACCTGGAGTGTTGCCTTGATTCTTTCATGCATGTCTGAGGAATCCTTTAATCTCCATGGCAACCATTCAGCCATGCAAAATGCCTGGTTGGACCTATCCCGATATACAAGATGTAATTCCTTCTCAGAGCTGCAGTTTCCAAGCTTCCAGTCTTCTGACCCACAGACCGTTCAACTCCTTCAAACTAGCCAGCATCAATTAGCAATTAGTTACTGATGGAATTTCTGTTGAGCTCATTATAAGAGCTACTTGTCAGTGCAACGCTGGTAAAAACATTGTTAAAGGGTTAATAGAGGAGCCATTTTGTGATGACTTCCTGAAGATGAAGTTTCAGAAAGAGCAGGTGTTAAAGAGACAGAGGCCCAATTTCCAGGCGTTCAGTAACAAAGTAAAATTTTCTTTAAGTCATATTTGATATTTATGGTGCATTTATAACAACTGAAAGTAACTTAGTTACTTAATTGTGTTATGAAATGACACTATGGCTCTACTGTGGCTGGAAAATACATAATACTGCCCCTTTTTAAAAAAGAATAAATTAGAGTTAAACAGGAAAGCTGATTTTAAATAACTATTGAGGAAAAATAAGCTATCATAAAAGCAGATGTAATGTTTGGAATAGTTTTAATAAGAAAAGTAATACAATAAACGACTTAATACTTTTTGTCAAGAAAAGTTTCAAAACTGCATCATTTTGTCTTAAGTTGAGCAATTTGTCTTCAGTTGCTATTACCTTTGAGTCAGTTTTTGGTTTGTTATGCTGACACATTTTCTGCCTTTTTTTTTTTGTCAGAAACTGCCGAGGAAACCGCCTCCACTAGGTAAAGAACATTTTAAACTCTCTATTTTATTAAAAGTTCTTCCTTGTGCGTCTGGTTGGGAAGGCTATCTGTCGTTTCTCACGAGTCAAAGTCAGGTCACAAAGCTAACAACATTTACGCGGGGTGCTTCAGGCTTCTTGTTCCTTCTGAGGACTCTTTAGATGTTCCCGGTTTTGACATCCGTAATTCCACCAGGGTATCTTGGCTCCAGTTTTAAGCCAGCCGTACTCTGACAACTTCCAAAAACAGTTACTGGGAGGCATCAGAAAACCGTTTGTCAAAGAGCTCTAACCGGCCTGTTTTAGCATGGATGAGCAGATGCTGCACTCCAGGCTTTCTCTCCAGGGCCGGAGGTCTTAACCAGGTCTGTAACCCTTCTGTCGCATCGAGTTAGGACCGTCCTCCAGGACCTCCACTCAAATGCCGTCGGATTGTTAGCATGAATGTGAAACCTCGCTTCCAACATGAAGGCAGCTGTGACAGCTCTGTGCTCCCGGTATTAACCAGATAGTTATTTCTCCAGCGATGGTCTCATAATTTTACTGTCACAGGCATTGCATATTCACTATGATGCGATCTCACAATACATGAGGGCTTCCCAAACCTTTCCATGCCATTTTTTCTGTTTTAATCTGATCCAAAAACACACTGAATTCCACAGCACATCTACAAGTTAATGTTGTCAAAGTCAAGCTAGCATAACTAAACTACTTCTGTCCCTCGCTATCTTTTTTAATCAAAACATTTTCCTGACCTTATCTAGTATTCTTAGTGTTGACACTTTGTAGCAAAGCACTGTGTCCCTTTTTCTTTGATAAATCACATGTACATTTAAGATTTAGCACATTATGTTGATAATAGATAAAACCACTGGTAGCCATTGTTGGCAAGCTGCCTTTTTGCCCTCCAGCAGGGACATGAGTGATGTCATGCAGGAAAGGGTCTATAGTTTTTGTTTTACTATATTTCTTATTTTTATGAAATTGTATGAGTGTTTGTATATAGTGTTTGTTTTATGGGAGTACAGATGAAATTAGATTTACAGCAACATTGTACATTCATTAATATTCACTGTCCCATTTAAATAAAAACAGTCAATCAATTAATAAATTCCATCAATGTGCATAATTACTCACTGCGACTGATAAATGTTCCTCAGAAGTATTCATGTCTCCTGCAGATACGTAAGAGGATAGTGTAAGCACTCTAGTTGAAGCAAAATGTCAACATTTATGTCTGAGCACATTTCTGTGTAAAACGCAGCCACAAACCTCTGACCAATCTCAGAACACATCACACAGAGCTCTCCCAAATGAACTAGACTCAAGCCCGGAGTCAAAAAAGCAATTTTTGCTGAAACGTTTGAGCGTTTTTTCAAGATTTTTTTTTTTAGACAAAAAAAGGCTGGTAAACATGTATGATTTTAGGATTTTTGTTGGACAATATGTTTATGTTGGTAATGTTCAACATGTTTTCGCAAACAGGGGAGAAGAACAAAATTATGCAATTTTCATCACCCGTCTACGTCTACAATAAAAGCCGATTGACACTTTGGATGAGTCATGTGGGAGCCGTTAGTGTGATGTGAAGGAGGCCTGATGCGGATCCACCTCTAGGAAAATACATTTAATAAACCTTATTTCAAGCCTAAAAACGTAACCTTTAACATTTTAACATCACTATTGAACAAGATCTAAGCTTCCAGAGTGGAAATTTGACTCAAAAGTGCAACATATAATAGTTTTGTATGCCAAGGTGCAAATTTTAGATGGTTGTCCTTTACTGTAAATCAGCCTTACCACCTCTTGCAGATAGCAGTACGTTCGCACTCTTTGAGGTTTTCCTGTTTGGCTCATAAGCGTCGCATCATTTCATTCACACCCTAGCTGCACATGCACTGTGTTCCAGTTTGCTGTGGGGACCAGAGAGAACAATTTTTGCGCGCAAACTTCCTGTTTATTCAATGACAAAACCGCTGATCAGATTCAAATGAGCACTGGTCTCATTGGGTGGTGTATGGACGTTTTGTGTGTTCCCCCTCACTGTCTGTCAATGTTTGATTGAGTCTTGTTGGATCATGTTTCGTTTTTCAGCCTCCAAGCCAGAACCCCCCGCCGTGGAGAGGAAGTCTATCAACTTCAGACCAGATGAGCGAGGTACAGCTGGGCTTCCTGTTCCCCCTGTCTCCACTTATCCTTCCATCTCTTTACAGCAGCTGACATTTCTGTCTGAATTCAGCTCTGCGGGCTGTAAACAAACTTCACTTTCATGTGCTTTCACTTTAAACTGGTGCTTTAGTGATGCGTCTATATCTTTCCGAACTTTAACAATCTTATTGAAAACATGGAGGTGATTTTTCTCTTTGCTGCCAACTGCAAACCACGGCCCTCTATTTGCTAACATTAATTTTAAAATAAGGTTTACAGTTGATTCAATAGATTACTGTTGCTTAAATATTGTACGTTAAATGTATAGTTAGGTTTAACTTTTCTGTTTCCTTTGTCATTTTTGTTAGTCTTACATATTTAAAATTCTCTAATTTAGAAAAGTTTTAAAATTTCTTAAATTTGCTAAAGTGAAAATACTATGGTTTTATGGAAGTTATACACAAAGTTGAGACAAACGTATATATTGATCTAATTCTTTAAAATGAAATAGAAAACCAATACCTGTCACAGTTGTAATGACATGGAAAAAAAATTCACAATAGTATAAAATAGAACTATATTTGTCAAACTATAATGTTACCTGGTACCTCTAAGTGAGACATGACAATTTCAAAAGGTTATTTTTGATTTTAAAAAATCATTTTTATATGCTAAACATGTCATCGAACATCATACAACTGCTTTGGATAATATCTTCAAACGTTACAGGAGAACAAAATGGAACATTCTTTTGCGGATGTCAAATAGAACAGGCATTAAAATGTGAATTCTCAAAATCTCTCCTTTCGTATTGTCTATTTTAAACATTGCTTATTTTTTTTAGAATAAACAATAATAAAAAAAACATTTAAAGAATAAAGACAATTGTTTATATCCTCAGTTCAAAATAGAGGAGTTTTCAAGTATAATCTAGATAATTTGCTGTGAGCGCTACTTTGTTTTGTCTGACTTTAAATGGCAAAAACACATTCATGTCATTTGCTGTGTATTCCGTCTTTTCTTCCTTGGGTCACTCATTTTTTTCCCCTCTTTTTTTCCGCCTTTCATGTCCTACTTGTTTCCTGAAGTAACAAGCTACGGCTGCACAAACATTAGCCTGTTAGCATGTCTACCTGCTACTGTGCTGTCTGTGTCAACTTAACTTTGCGTGACTACATTCCAGCCTCATGATTGGTCCAGGGCTGAGCAACTCTTATCATTGGATAATCATCTTTTCTACATATTACTATATCAACCCTTTCTCACACGTCTATTGAGGAAAACTTAATTCGCATTACATATTACTAATGTTTTATCGCCCAGCCTTAAGCTTGACACATAAACTTAAGAAAATACAATACCATTAAATTTGGAAATACTGTTTAATGCTTGTTGCGTAAATATCATGCCTGTTTGTTGTTCTACTCTTGATACTCATAGAGATATTAGCTCTTTGCTAATATCTACTGTGTTACAAACATGTGGCTAATAGCTTGCTAGCTGTACTTATAGTAATGATGATTGATGGTGCAACTTTAGTTTTTTTGTTACCCAACAACCAGGTTTGTCTTTTATTGTAAGGTAGAAAACATTCTTGAAGCCGTTCTCAGCTGCCCTGTTACATCTAGAAAACGATGGTCAAACCCAGCACTTTCACTGCCAGTTCATCTAAAAAAAAAAAAATAATAAAAAAAAAACTTCGGACTGGTAGAACGTTTCCTCCATGCTTACAGAGCCAGCATTTTTACTTCTGAGCTTCCAGAAACTTGGAAAGCAGAATTGATGATCCTGTAACATTGTATGCCTTGGAGGACGTTTTAAATTAGGTCACCTTGTTACAGTTTCACTTTGTCATCATTTATAAATCAAGCATCACTTTTTATCTGCTAGACATGTGTCACACTTTTGGTGCAGTGTTCAGGACTGAATTTCTCTGATGGAAGACGAGCATCAATATTAACAGCAATTTAAAGTAATCTTGGTTATTGTCCATTTCTAAGGAAATAAATCATTTCATTAATATATCTGAAATTATAAAAACCTCTTTCCCCATTTTTTTAACTTCATCTACCAAGAGGAATCAAAAATATGTTTATTAATCATCTCTAGTGATCAGACATTGGGGGTCTATTAATCTTCTTTCAGCACTCACTTTTAGCTTGTTCATTTAAGTCCTCTGGTTACATTTATTGTAATTCTCTTTCCTTAACTGCAGCGTTGTGGTGGTGAAGCACTACATCTAAAAACAAGTTAGATTTTAGTTAAAATACAGGAAATCTGCTGTCAAGCTCAGTTAGTTTTTATGACTATCGGCCCTCATCACATGCATAGTCCCCCAAGGATTCTTTATTGGCTCTTTACTTTTTTTTTTAACTCTGTTTACTCGTGTTAGATTCAGTTCTTTAAAAATTACACAAATGCAGTTTATCATTATGCTTGTCCGTGGGTGTAATAGTGTTCATAAGTCGCAGCTCAGCACTTACGATTCCATAAAAAGTACCCCCCCTTACCCCCTGACCTTATTGCATTTTTTCTGTTCCTGCACTTAGATGTTCCACATCAACAAACAAATGTAAAACTACCTCTATTTTGGGCCAAGATTAGTTTTGATTTGGTGCAACAGCAAATGCAAAATAGCTTTTGAATTTACCAGAATAAGAAAGGTGTTGGTGAAGAGACACTACAGTAGCAGATGGAGATTTTTTTTGTTTGTTTTTACATGTAAAGTCACTTGAAGATTGAAAAGCATTTCCATCCAGTTTGAGCCGAACAGTGCACTAAAGTCCATTTGTCTGACAAAAAGATTAATTTAAATCTTCGTCATCATAACACATCAAAATACCAAATTTGAAAAAAGTATCTATTTCTATCTCTCTTTATTTCTTTCTCTCTTTATCTTTCTCAATCTCTTTAGCTCTATTTATCTCTATTGAAATAATTGATTTCTCTCTCTCACCATCTTTCTTTCTATCTATTGCTTTCTTTTTCTCTTATCTCTATCTTAATTTATTTCTGTCTCTATTTCTATTTCTGTCTCTTTTTTCTATATCTCTATCTTTGTCTGTCTCTCTCTACATCTCTGACTCAACGCTCAGTCCTTCCATGCGTCTGTACCGCACTTCTCTGAGCTCATCTTGAATTATCCCACAAGGTTTGTTTAAAATGGGAGAGCAGCAGATTAGCAGCTGTGTCATTGGAAAAAAGCAATGATGGCTCCTCCTCTTGGTCCCACTGCTTCAGTTTTCACCCAATCGTCACTGGTGGTCCCGGACTTTCTGCTTATGTTGGAATTGTTCCCCAGAGTTGCTGAGTTAAGCTTCTACAAGTTTTCTTGTAGAAGCGTAGAAGAAGAGTAGTTTATAAGCAACAGTCTGAAAATAGAAAAAACAATTCAAGCAAAAGATTTAGTTCTTTTTTATATATAAAAGGTTCACTGAAAGTTGAGTGTCTGATAAACATCAGCAGATCCCCTTGTTATTCATCCATTTAACTCTTCATACATAAGGCTGTGTCATATGGCTTTCCATCGCTTCTCTTAAATTACTGTAAAATTAGAGGCAGAAAGGTGAAACACAATTCATTTAGCAAATTATTTTCCCTCCACTGTGTCTGTTTTTCAGGTGACAAGCACACTCCAGAGCCGAAACTCTATAAACCTCCTGCACCAAACCCACCCAAGAAGCCGGTCCCCATTCCACCCAAGAAGCCAGAAAAGCCCATCGGTCCCTCATTAAGTATCAAGTATGTACAGTACTTATGTTGCTCCTGTTTATCTGTTTGATCTGAAAATCTCCGACTGACCTCTGTGAGGTTGAGCTGCAATATGACAACAGTCGCCTGTGTTATAATCTCCCTAAAGCCACTCTAGGAAATGGAAGGTAAAGCTTCAACTAATCTAACCCCTTCAGGCTTTTTTAAGAGAGACACTAACGGTGGAATTTTATGGTTGCTGGTTCTCCATTTGAGTCAGCTTATTGGACACAATGGCAAAGGGAAGAATGTTTTAGAAATATTAAAGATGGGAATGTCCAAATACATAGACAGTAGTTATGTTTCCATTATAATTGTAAACATAGCTAGCCATATAATTGTGCAATTTGACATTTCGAAACAATGAGAGGTTGAACAGATAAAGCCTTTTTACAGTGCCTACGTCTCCCAGAATGCTGTGCAGTTCTGGTTCAAACTTCAGTGAATATTTTGTTTTATCAAATCTATTTTCTATTGATATTGAACACATATTTATCGCAATACATTATTGTATTGCGATAATGTATTGCATTATTGCAATACAATACTAAACACAATGTGTATTAAACAAAAATAGAAGTGAGAAGTAAATTATGTAATCACTAATCATATTTGATGTCAACAATGTGCAGTCCAGTGGAAAATTACTTGTTCTAAGAGGTGGAGATTTTTCTTCAGACCTGCACAAAGTGAACATTATTATTTTTCCTCCAGCCGCTGGAGAATCTGAGGAGTAAAATATTTTCACTCGCTTTGATCATGTCCACTGATTCCAAATTTGTTTGGACATTTATTCATATAGAGATGAAAGTGATTTCGGATATCTAAATTCCTTGGTATTTTAAGCTTAGAGGCCCAAAAAGCTATCACAAAGTAATAGCTAAAGCATAAATTCTGGATCCCTGAAATCAGATCATAATATTGCTTACTTTGTGAAAGGTGTAATACCTTTACAAGTGACCACACACAGTACCAAGATTGAAAATGTCTGCTATAAATAATACCAGTATTTTTGACAGTTCAGCAGAATTACACTTTTGTGTATTTTTATTTAACTTACTATTACCTCCCGTTTTTACTTTTTGCCTGCAGGCATAACGGAGAGGTGCCTTCTATGCGACCAAAGTTGGATTTAGAGTCGCCTTCTACACGACCAAAGTTGGATTTAGAGCCAGTATTGCCAACTAAACCCAAAACGCAACCTGGAGAAAGAGGGGACAAGCTTGCTGATGCAGGTATGTATGCAAAACATCACCCCAACAAACTAAATCCTCAGGAATTTATTGCTCTGAAGCACACGGTAAGCTCAAGCTGCATGCTTTCTAGTAAACCTTTAGATAAAAAAATAAAAAATTCCTTCTTTTCCCAGCGAGTTGAATCTTTCATTCTCCTTTTTCAAAAGGAGGTTGAAAATGCCATTTTCTTTCACTTCTATTGCTGCTGTTGCTGTTTCGTCTACACAATTTTACTGTCAAGAGTGTAAGAATAAGTAACAACAGTTTGTCAGTGGGAAACAGGTGAACATTGTGGATGTAGGGAAATGTACCATTACTGTTTAGCTGAGAAGATGGTGACATAAACAGTCTAATCAAAATTAAACTGACATCATAGGATGTTGCTGCTCGCATGATTGAGGTATAATTGTGGTAGAAAAAAGCAAAAATGTAGAAAAATAGGCCTATAAAAGAATTTAATCAAAATAATATAGTTTGCAGTGAAAGCATTGTCGAGGCCTATTGTAATCATAGTGTTTCTTATTAATATTCCAGCAAATAATTGACTTTTTGTAGGCGTACAAAATCTCTCAGAACTTGGTGGGCGCATCAGACTTGAGTGAAAATTACATATTTTAAGAGAATTGGAAAAATTTCAACAAACATCTCAACAGCGCCCCCAGGCAACTTTCGAAATACCCTCCCACATTGACCTTACTTTATTGCACAGCTGTAACCCAAGGCCTACAGAAAACCCTCTGATACTCATGATATGCACTAAAATGGAATTCGGCCATCTTGAATTGAAGTCATAATTTTGACCCCACTTTGCCCATTGATAGGTGGCGCATTTGATCAAACTCCTCCTAGCGATTTCGATCAGTTGGTTTCAAACAAGGTCAGTTTGAGATTAAAAGTTACCAAAACTGAGTTTTAAAGCATGGCTAGACATCAGAGTTTGACATCTCTTCTTGAAACACAAAAATCTAATATCTCGTACACAAAAACTCAAATGACACTGTTAAAATTCAGACCCCTAGGAGCAATATAGTTAAAGGAGTTAAAGTTGTTTAACGACAAAAGATCCCAAGGAAAGCCAGAGTAAATGACACAGACCGCAGCTGTGGGAATGGGAGCAGATTTCACTGAAGAATAAATAGATTTGAGAGCGATGTTTTAGAAGTAGGAACGTGTAGTGACAAACAGGGACGTGTCGGAACAGAACGTAAGACTGAAAAGTCGCAGCTGGAAAACATCACAGATGACTGAATAAAACTGACCTGAAGGCCTGTCAGCCCTCAGAGATCTCCTGACCAGCCGTCTGTGAAGGTGCTAAAAGTCACCGCAGTTCCGAACAAACCAGTCACACTGTGACACTAAACATGAAAACTCCATCATTCCTGCAATTACAGCCAGAGCTCTCCATCTGCAGCCGATAACTGCAGAGTAGGTGCAAAGTGCTACTACACAGCAAAATGCTTTTCATTGTTTTATTGGAAAAGTCGGGGACGCACGCCGTTCGTCACATTTAATGACCTTAAACAGAGTTCTTGTCCTGCTGATGAACATGTGAAGAGTATTAAATATCTTATTTAAATGGATTTTATTGCATAAGAAAAAAAACAACATTTCCCATACAAAGAGTCTCTGATAGCTTTCCAAACACATTTAAATGCACTTTCTGAAGGCTATTCATTTTTAATTTGCAGCAAGACTTTTTAATATGAGAGATTTGCGTTGAGTGTTTAAGGGTTGTTGACTTTTACTTTGTAGTAATGAAAAAAATGCTGGTGGAAACAAATTAATCAGTTATGGATGAAAGCAATTCTGAGCAATGCTTCAAAAGGAAAATTAAAGCTCTGCAATATTTTCACAATATGAACCACTCCAGCCCAAATACGTCCTGATGGTTGTTTTATATGTGCATAATTCAAACACAGGCCTCTTACTATGCTTTTATTCTAGTATTTTCTTGAAGGCTTGTACTTTTGCAGTATTAAATATTTTATCCAAATCATACATTTACAATGGAATGAGCAATAACATGTTGAAGTTGCAGTCTCTACCTCTGAGGGGAAGATTTTCATTATCCAGGAAAGTAGAGAAAATGCATGCCTAAATGAATACCTGTGCAGGTGTTCTTAGGTACAAACAGTGTGTGCATGGTATTCATTCATGTTGTTATAAATCGTTGTTCTCTGTTCAGTGTTAGCATGAAAGCAAGTAAACTTGACTTCATTCTCAATTATAGATTAATTGATGGAACTTGACTAAATGTCATGTTTTTTTTATTATTATTTTTATTTTATTTTTTATTGTTTTTGTTGTTTTTACTGTTTTTTACTGTTGATTCTATGTTGCATTATGTTTCTGTTTTTGATGTGATGTAAAGCACTTTGAAATGCCTGCTGCTGAAATGTGCTATACAAATAAAACTTGATTGATTGACTTGATTGATTCAACTCAGTGGAAAATGGCTTAATGTTTCTAAAAGCACTGAATGACTGGTTCCAAATACTTAAGATAACACCTGGGTGTGAAAAAAGGCAAAGAGAAGTTTGTCTGAATCTCATTTATTATTCAGCACCACTAACTCTAAATGGAAGTTGCGGTCCGACTGTCATCTCCCTTTCATGTGGTCGTTTGTCACATTTCATTTGCATTCAAGGATTATTGTTTTTCTATAAATTTTTATCAACAATGTTTTTGTGATTCACTTCATCGACCTAAAAAGATATGCAGATCTAGGTTTGTTTTTCTGTTTCCATGTTTCCCAATTTAATTTGCAGACAGGAAACAATCTACCTTCAGACCAGAAAGCGCGCTAATGAAATGGAAACCCATAGGGTCACCATTGGATGTCACTTTGACCATGCAAGAAGCATTCCACATAAAACTGATTCCCTCTCCTCTTCTACATCTTTTTTAAAATTATTTTTTCAGAAGATCTGATGAGTTTTGATGAATTGTCGTCTGCACCGGAGAAGCTCTCCCACCTAACCACTTCCAGACCAAAGGTAACTGGAAGGAGGCTCCCTGGACAGTTTGCCGGAGGACAGTCGGTGAGAAACTCCGACGTAACCATTCAGACAGTTTGATCAAACAGCTCAAACGGAAAATGGAGTAGTGACGTTTTACACATGTTGAGGTAGAAAGTGATTTCGTAACATTTGCACAAGAACACACAAACTGTAATGGACGTAAAGATGTTTTACATCAGAAGCATCAACTTTAATGTCTTTATGTTGGAATTTTATGTGATGAACGAACCTGAAAGTTTAAAACTAAATCCAACTGAGAATGTGTGATCAAATTTAGATGCTCTACATTTAGCCTAATGTCACACTCTGCAAACATTTCACTTTCTAGATGTGTAAACTTTGCCAAGTCAGTTTTACTTTCCATATTTTTCTTTTTAAATGATAAAAACTATTTTGTCTTCCTTCCACTTCGCCATTCTGCCCAATTTGTGTTAGTCTATCACAGACAGGCTGCATAATTTACCATTATAGGATGTTTTAATTTGACATTTCTCATTATTATCTCCCCCTGAAATCAACTTTAAAGTCTGCCACAGTCATTTTCCATCACCACAGGTCGAATACACCTCTGCAATCAATCTGTCTCAAAGTTGGCTCAATATTTTTAGTGGAATGGACAGAGAGTGAAGCCCATAAATAATAAAGTAGAAACATCCTTAATAATGCATGTTTAACTTACGGTGAGCCAGAACTTACTGGCTCACCGTGATGACCCGAAATCAACAGTAAGCAGTGCTTTGAAGAACCCGACTAGTTATAGATGAGACTTATTAACATTTGAGTCTGATCTGGGTTTGAGTGTAGGAGTAAACAACTACCTCAAAGAACACAGAGTCTACTGTTTATTTCTATCTTTACATTAATCTCACATTAATACTAATGTAGCCTCAAAGAGGATCTCAGTATTTCTTCTTTTTTTTTATGAAGTAAGGTAAGACATTTAGTCTTGGTTGGAGCCGATTATCAGCCTTTTAAAAGTGACCCGAATTCAGTCTTGGGTGGCTTTAGGAAATCTCCCGGCATAAATTTTGTTTATTTCGGTTTCACTTTTCAAGAAAGAGAAAAAAAAAAACACACATTAATGTTACTTAATATTTGAATAAATGTCTACTTGCAGCCTACAAAGGAAGTGAGTGCTGAGAAAGTCTTCAAGGTCGATGAGGAGGAAAGTGCCAAACCCAAGCCAACAGAACACAAAAAGGTAACTTAAGTTTAATCAATCATGATAAGTTGATAATTGGCATAATCGTTAACTATCAATTAATCCCTAACTGGTGTACAGACTAAAAAAGGGCCATTTGATGATAGAACAAACATATGTACGTTTTGAATTTAAGATAAGAAAAATCTCTTCTATTGAACACAACATCACCAAATATGTGGATGCAGATAAGTAATCAGCAGAATAACCAATTCATAGAATAATCATTAGTTGCAGCCCCTCTGTGAAAATGACCTTTTATGTCCAGAATAATAAAATTGGCTCCTTGCGCATTAATTTTGCTCATAAAAAGCATTTTAATGGATGCAGATCAACACATTTTCATAAATTCTTCTAAGATGAATTACCATTATTGTACAAAACAATGATAGCATAAAATGCTCATTTTGTCATATTGTTGCATCTTTACTTTCCATTTAGATTTACCAAAGCTTGTTCCAGTAAACAATCAGTCAAGGCTGTTTTACTACTAATTGCACTGACTGAACAAATTAAAGTTGTGTTGTTGTTACTTGTTTGACTAAGTTTGAGAAGATATTGGTTTATTTTATTGTGCTGTACTGGTGCAGAGTTATCAAATAAATGTGTAATTCAGTACATTTATGTTTGTATACTTTTTTAAATAAATGTTTTCAGTCAATTCAGTGATGTTTTGAATCGGTATAGTCTGATACTACACCTCAGATATTTGTATCCATGTCGGAAGTGAAAACAATAGATGGGTGCATTCCTAATTGTGACAGGCCTAGATGCACCTAAGTGTTTTGGTGGAAAAAATTAAGCAGACCAGCCCTGCTAGAAATATATTTTACACAAGTGAAACCAGAAATTGCTCTCCATGCAGCACAAGCTTGGCATTGTGAGCTTGATACAAGTATCTACAGTAAAGTCTTCTGCTCCTGTTGTTTTTCCATCCACAGCCTTCCAACCAGTCTCCGCCACTCCACCAGCCCGGTTTTGCTGAACCCAAGCCGGGCCCTGCCCCCGCTGCCAGCTTGGACGTCAACATCTCCCAGAACAGCAGAGCCCACCCGGAGCTGGTGGAGCAGAGCGCCCAGCAGGAGGAGCTGAAAAGCCAAATAAAAGACCTGCTGCTGTCTGTGGAGCTCCTCAAAGCCCAGCAAATGTAAGACAGCAAGTGTCAATAAGAACATGAAGCAAGTTTCAGAGTCATTCTATTGATATTCTTCATACTCAGCAGTCTAAGTTGTTTGAAACGCCGTTGGCAGCAGAAAGTTTGCTGACCCATGCTAGTGTGTGTCTGTTTCCAGGAAAGAGATCACAGAGCTGCGGCGAGACCTGGATGAGGAGCGAGTGAAACGCGTGGCCCTGCAGGTACCACCGCTTCCGCCCAGACACACGCTGAGCTGTCTGTGTTCATTAGGCCGCCACTTTCAACAAATATTGATGCTTTAAAATCCCAATACAACACATATAAGTTTGAATTAATATTGAGACATAGTTCAAGCGGTAAGAATATTTTGCTGGGCTCTAAGGGGCAGTGTCATGTAAAATCAACCTTTTTGAGTTTTACGTCATGTTTTAATGTTATTCCCTCACCATAAAACATACCTGGAGTGTTGCCTTGATTTTCTTTTATCATGCATGTTTGAGAAATCCCTTAACCTCCATGGCAATCATTCAACAAAATATGGTCTTAATTTATAAACATAGCTGTTCATAGCTTCCAAAACACACATTTCTACAGTTTGGATAACTTTATGAATCTGAGCTCAGTTAAATAATTCATTCTCCACTTTAGCAATCATCTCTAGTAGATTTGTTTAAAGCCTGGTCTAGGGCAGGACACAATATATCACAATAGACAAGTGATCATTATCAATTAATAGTACATCTGATAGAATATTCAACATTCAGTATATGGAATATTCATTGAACTCTTGATCCGGAACCCCACAGCATTCTGGGGGATGTAGATAGAGGAAAGGCTTTGCATTTTTTGTGATTTTGGGCATGGGAAAAACAGAAAGGGGGGGGGAATACTAAATAAACCAAGCCAAAGTAAAACAATCAAGAAACAGCAATGTCAACATAACACGTCCAAAAGGGAGTAGGAAGAAATAAAGGCTTATTTAATCCTACTTCCCTACTTTTAAGGTTTCCACCATTGTGCCTCATAAATGCTTAAAAATAAAACAATAGCTTTGAATGAAAACTGTGGATAAAAGAGAAAAGATTACAGCACCAGTTTGGCAGTATTTCAGATATGTAAAACAAAAAAACTAATCCATAATTATTTATCAAATAATACAACATGCTTATATCAGGATTTTATATCATAGTGTATTGAAGGACTTGGAAGTGTAATTTCTGAATGACAGTTTCTCTTCATTTCCTCCAAAAACCCCATTAGAACATATATTGAGAAAACAGTTCTTCAGTTCCTCTAAGCAATAATGCGTTGGTTTGTTTCAATTTTTGTAAATCAACTCAGGTACTTTATACTCTCATCATGCCTAATGTCTTCCACTGAAACCAGCAGGATGCCTCAGCCGCCGTGCTTCACAGCAGGGATAACAGTCTGTGGATCACAGCCACAGCACACTGCGCCATGTCAGAGATGTTCGGCTTTTTCTCACCGCAAATAGAGACTTCTGCAAAAAAAGAGGTTTCCTCACAGCTTGCCAAAAGTTTAGATCGTTTGAAGGAAACAGCGGTTGCTGAATGTTTCACAGCAGCTAATTTGAAATGGGATTTTGGTCGTTATCTGTGGGAAATCCAAAATAAAAAATGCTCACCAATATGTCGATACGTTACATGGAGTCTGTCAAATTCTTCTTTTCTGCTTGTGGATGTTAACTGGTGTAGACCTGTTGGCCTACACCTTATACTTTGTATAAGTAGAAGCTAATAACAAAGTAGAAATCCATTTTTTGGCAGTGTAAAAATTTAATATTTTGACAACTAAATAAAATATCCATGAATGTTCTCTTCATGCTGCTGTATGTTAATTTGTTTTAAACTGTCACTATGTCCTGACAGTATAATATGAGACTGATAAAGTGTGGGAAAAAATCTAAGCTCCTCCTAATACACTGCACCTGGTCAAAACAGCCAATCAGAGTCAGGGGGAGGGTCTTCATGCTGTCAGTCACATCCTCTCCCTGTTCAAACACATTATACACCAACCTTCAGATCAGTAGCTACCTTGTGGCTAAGCACTGGAATTGAACCTTCATCCTGCTGCTTGTAAGACAACTATTTTTATCTAAAATTAAAAATAGACCATTTTTAGTCTTGTTCTCTTAGTAACGACGTCCACACAGAACAGTGTAGCTTCTAATTGAAAAAACTTTAAAGCAGGGAAGCTGTGTGATTCTTTCCTTTCTTTTAATTGGATCCCCATTAGTTGCAGTTCCCTGCATCTACTCTTCTTGGGGTCCACACATTCAACATAACTAATGTAGCAGTACTTAGTGCTCCAAGGAACGAGATCGCATCTGAAATCAGGAAACTAAATTCGTCTACTGGAGCCGTTGTCGGTAATCAATAAAAAAAACAATACAAGAGAATAACGGTTTCAATACTATGTATTTTTTAAAGAAAGAAAATTAAATAAACATTACAAAACACACATGGAAACCAAAAAAAATACAATAAATATACAAAGTACTGCAGTAGATGTTATATGTGCACAGAGTCCTTCATTTTTCCCCCTCAGATCAACACAGTTGTCTGACCGACACACATTTAAAAGTCCATAATTGATTTATCCAGATATTTTAGGGGAAAATGTCCAAGCGCAATTCAGCTCTGATAGAAAAGATGAATAATG
>CAEFZX010017915.1:0-26048 GCA_903066825.1 Alfaro cultratus
CGGACCGGACCTTCAGGAAATGGACCGGACCTTGAGGTAAACGGACCAGACCTTGAGGTAAACGGACCGGACCTTCAGGAAATGGACCGGACCTTGAGGTAAATGTTTCCTCATTAACAGCTTTCAGTAAATTATTCCTGCTTTCGCCACTGGGTGTGTTTGTAGACGAGAGTTTCAATCACAGTAGCAGACATTCTCATCTGCACTCCTTATGATTTATGTTCACATTCAGCTCTCAGCTTTTATGCTGCAACGTTTTTCACCTTCGAGTTCCGAGAAACACAATGAGAACGTCAGCAATTTCTGACCAGGGGAAAGAGAAAGCCAGCATGCGATTAATGAAGTGTAACTTTAATGGGAATCAGGGAGCAGGCAGAGAGCAAAGGTCACAGGTCACATCACCAAACGAGGAAATAATGACGTTTTCTAATGGAGTGTTAATAAACAGGAGCAGCGTGTCGAGCTCATCCTTTTCTCCGGTTGACATTCTTTCAGAAACATTCTGAGAAACAGAGGAGAGACAACTTCATCATGTTATGAATAAACCAAACATCCCAGAGTCTACATGAAAAACACAAGATCATTTATCATGAAGGACTACAGCTAAAAGCCTTCATATTTCCATAACCGTCCAGAGAAACAAGACGGAGCTAAGATGTGAACTGGAGGCAAAAATGAAACTGAGAACCTTGAGGTTTTAAATCAGAGCATTTTATCTCCGTCATAAAGCTTCTCGTCTGAGGACCAGATTCAGCTCCACTGTGAAGCCGTCACACCGAAATATTCATGATGAAAAAATAAAAACACTGAAAAGGTTGTTGGTTTTTCACATTCATTTGGATTTTATGTGATCAGTTTAAAAATCATGCAAATAATGTGCAAAATAAACATTTTTATCATTGAATTTATAAAAATATAGTGACGACATAGCAGCACAATTTATTTTTGTCTCGTGATTAATATGGCTGACTCTGTAAACATAAGAAAGTTGAGTGGAAGGAAGAATTGTAAGAGAAAAAGGTGCAAAGCAACAGAGATATGTTTAAGCCATTCCTCCAGTCTGAGCTCAGCAGGAGAAACTGGACCTTTCATTTCGTTTGGGAGCCAAAGTCCCAGAGTCTGGAACAGGAGCAGAAACCTTCACATTCAGGGACGATGTGAGGAACTACGCCACCATCTGGTGGTGCTGGTCCACTGGGTTTTATAAAGTCTGAAGTCAGAGCGGCCTTTATCCAGGAAGTCTGCTCCATGCTACGCCGCATTGATGCAGTAATTCATGCACAAAGAGCAACAACAGAGCAAAGACTGCTCACAACCTGGACATAATATTCAGCAAGTACAAATATTCCTATTAAAATGGTTTTTAGTTTGTCTGCTGCAACACTGAATTTGACATATTTCCAGTAAAAAGCTGTGATAAAACAGACATTAATGTCACTAAAAGCTTCTTATTAAAGCCCGGTTCAGTCCCAGATTCGGTTCCACCACCTGGGGGGAATGAAGACGGATGTGAGGCAGAACTCGTCCCAAACAGAACCTGTTTCTCCGTCAGATTGACCGTTGCTCACTTGGCAAAGAAAACAAAAACATCTGCTGAGTTTCTGCATCTTCCAGCAGAAAACGTCCTGATGGGACAAACGGATCCAGCAGGTTCTCACCTGCACAGCATGAGACAGAACCCAGAATTCACACCGACCGTTTCATTAAACTGGATCCAACAGATCAGATCCAACAACTAAAACACAAAGATTTTTATAAAAATCTCTCACTGATTGACATTAAATCATTGAACTCACCCTGTTTCAGATCATCAGGAATCATCTCCATTTGCTAAATGAAAAGGTTAAGAGAGGAATTATTTTTCTTTTTCCAATTCAGAAGTTTACATACAAATGACTGAATAATTTGTGAAAGTCCACAGAATAATGTTTCTAAAGCTTCTGACTATTGAAGTTCATATTGCAGAACATTTATGTTATTAATTAGAGCTTCAGTCTTTAGGTTTGTGTCAGTAGTTCATCTCCTTTTGTTAGTTGATTTGTTCCTGATTATCTATCATCTGTAGAAGCATCATTAGTTCTGTGATGGGAGTTATTGGCTGAATCTTTGACTGTAAGGTTCATGTCTTCAGTAAATCCTGGTACTGAACAGTTGTGCTTCTTCTGTTTGCAGCGTTTGGTGTCCAGTGAGGTTGAATTTGTTGCATTATCAAAGTCTGGCGTTTTTGGCTAATTGTTCCAAATTCTCTGGATGCTTTTGTTTTTACTTCAACTCTTGATTATTACATTAGTAATAAATTATTAATCATAATTATTAATAGTTATTTAAGTCAAACACTGGATCCTACGCTGTCCATGTTGGATTTAGAACCAATTCAAACAGATTTATTCTTTTTCAGGGTAAACTTTGTTACATGTGATTTATTTTACTGCTCCTCCTCAGCCTGAAAAGCTTCACACACAACAGTGATGAAAAGAAACGGAGCAGGTGGCAGATTATGTTCCCGTTGAACTGCTCTGTCCCTAAAAACTTAAGATTTATTTCTGTTCTGCTATTTTTTGACTAATTAGTCATACAGCTAAAGTCTGCGCTGAGAACGAACAGAGTAAGAGAACACACACCTGCTAGTGGCTTCATGCTGAGTAAAGAAGATCTGCCTGCCTCACACAGGCAGCCAAACTTTGGATAGAACTAAAGCACCAAACATAAATGTGGGGTGAAAACATGAGCGGTGGCTGAGGAGACATACGAGTGTTTGGGTCAAACTGTGCAGCTTTTGATCAACTAAAGCAGGAGCTGCAGTCTGAGAACTAAAGACTTACATTTCTGACAACCAGGATTTAGAAACTCACATGTTCTGCTCTGCTCTCTTTATTACTCAGAAAATACTTTTACTTTGCAAAATATAAATGATAGTTTATTTCCTACAAGCTGTTGATGCTTTAAGGCCAAAGACGGAGATAAAAACAGACAACTGGGAAATAAATGTTTGAAAATCATGAAAAGATTATTAGATCCATATGTTCAAAGAATTATCTAATCATTGAGAACCAGAGCCAATTTTATTTATTTATTTATTTATTTATTTATTTATTTATTTATTTATTTATTTATTTATTTATTTTATTTATTTATTTGTTTATTTATTTTATTTTATTTTATTTTATTTTATTTTTTGGGGAGATCATTTTAGGAAAAATGATCAAGATGGATTATCTTTGATATTTATATTCTTTTTTTTTTTCCCAAACTGAAATGATCCAAAGTTAGATGAACTCTGCAGAGAGAAAAACTTTTTCACAGCTCCAGATGATGAACTTCCGTCTGTTTCCCTCCTGATGGTCCAGTCGACCCGGTTCTACTGGAACCAGAACTCCATCATCTGCTCCACCTCCAGCTGCTGTGGTTCTGAGTCAGACCAACCTGTTCCCCTCCTGGCCTGTGGGGGCGCTGCACCAAGAACAACTGAAGGAAACCACACAAAAACCTGTGAAGACACTGAGAGCAACTTTTTAAACTAAATATTTAGTTAAGGCTAAATAACTTAAACATGACGTCTCAGCATTTCCTGAACTTTCTTCATTTGGTCTGATTTGGTTTAAACCTTTTAACAAAACAATCGTTTATAAAAACAAGACAAACTATCTTGAAAGCAAAGCTGCAGTTACAGGAAACAATCCAAGCAAAATGTGGAGAAGATCATATTTCACTCTCAGCCCAGTAGAGATGAGGCTGGGCCAGGAGAAAATCACGTCTCCAGGACTTGTGGAGAAGCATGTTCACAGGAAGAATGTGAACATGCTTCTGAAATAAGAGGACTTCAGTTGATGGAAGAAAAACAAGGAGCCTGCTGAGAGGACGCAATGTGACGAGGTAAGAAGAGGAAAATGAAAAGAGATTTAAACCGACAGAGGATAAGAGGATAACCCGAAACCAACTGCAGAGTAAAACAAGGCTGGGAAAAACTTTAGTAAATACATTCAGAGAATGGAAGCAGGACTGTTTGTTTCTGAGGCAGTTTGGTTTGTGTGCCTTCAGTAAGTAAGTTGAACTACAGAATGGATCTGTAGTCCTTTTACAACAAAGCATCCCTTAACACCGGCTCGGTACCGAAGCCTTTAATGTTGAGGTAAAAGAAAAAAATGTGACTGAATTCTGTAATTATTGTGCAAAATAAACGCTGGAGTTCATGCAAATCAGCCTGACAGGAACGGCTGCCTGGCTTCACTCAGAGTCTGAAAGAGGCTTCAGAACATTTTGTAACTCAGCAGACGCTTTCATCAGAAACAGCTTTAACGTTTCGGGCAGATCTGAACTTCCTGACCTGAACCGGATCAACGGGCGAGTCGGTCAGCAGCAGTCTGCCAGACTGAGTGGCCGGTTCAAAACCAACGAAACCAATCTGGACCTGAAGGGTTTCGCCATAAAACCGATGATGTTCCTGAGATAACTGAGTCTACCATCACCTCTCTGGAAATGACTTTCATTTAGTAGCAACAGGATCCACATGGAGTCGCTCAAAAAGTCACATCAGTTTGAATTTTACACAACAAACAATAAATTCTGTATTTTATTGTCTTATACAGTTTGCTTTGTCTGTTCACATGGAGTTTCAATTTGATCTTTTCTCCAAACCAACTGTCTTCATATGTTGATGTTTCTGTCTTTGCTGCCTGACCTTCAGTTCTTCCCTCATCCTAACGGTTTTACTTTCCTTCTCTGAAACCAGGCAGGTTTCTGACATCCATCCACCCATCCATCATCCATCCATCCATCCATCCATCCATCATCCATCCATCCATCCATCCATCCATCCATCCATCCATCATCCATCCATCCATCCATCCATCCATCCATCCATCCATCCATCCATCCATCCATCATCCATCCATCCATCCATCCATCCATCCTCTCCTTCCCTTCAGGCTGTTCCTGGTGCTTTCAGGTGAACCTTCCTTCCTCCACACGGTGTGTTCAATGACACCCAAAGAGTTCAGCTTTGACTCATCTGACCGGATTGTATCGCCAGCTTGTCCAAATCTGCAGAAAAGTTTGGACAGCTTTTTCTTCAGCAGTGGAGTCTTGTGCAGTGGACTCCATTGTGGTTGAGTGAATTATTTTCTGGGAAAACCTGCTGCCAGTTTTTTCTCTCGGTGTTTCTTGGATCTTGGACGGATCTTTTGTGTCAACAGGAACACAAAGTACTTCAACTCATGACAAGTATTGTTTTTAATTCATTGAACAGATCTGAAATTGAACCAAAGTGGATATGAATTAATATTTACTGTCAAACCTTTTTACTGTCAACTCTTGTATAAAATCAACTTATAAAAGCTGCAGTCTTTTAGTTCTGCGTCGAGGCAATAATAGTCTTCCAATCTATCAAACTATCCAGCTTCAAAAGCACAACATCAAATCTGAAGAAACACTTGGAGTCTCATGAAGGCGCAGTCAAAGCCTGAGCAGAGAGCTGACGCCAACATGCAGGAGGTCAATCTCTGGATTTTGGGAGAAGCGGATCAGCGAGTCTTACAGGTCAGAGTTGTGATTCAGTACTGAGTTGGGTTAAATGTCCAGACATTTTCAGGCATCACAGACAAACCGAGGAAGACAGAGCTGAGTGTTTGTCCCATCACTCTTTAAAATCCAGCGCTGCTGTCTGTCTGCAGAACATAAAACCCACATGATGATTCCTGGGGTTTGAGGCGTTTCCACAGCTTATCGGGGCGTAACGATGACGCTTCTCACTTTTCCTTCTGAAAGGTGGAAAAGCGAAGCAGGAGTCTGAATGGGCCGACTTGGAGTTCATTCATGTTGTGTCTTCATATTTAGTGTTTGGTTCATTTCTGTTAGCAAAGCCGCTCTCTGCTGTGACTCTCAGGGAGGGATGTGTTCACGCTCACTGTTTGTCTCCGATTGTTCTGAAAGTGTGAATAAAACGTTTCAGGCAGCGTGACGACAGAGAGCAAATGGAGGAGTAAAAGCTAAATATCACATTAATGTTGATTATTGAGTGGATTAAACAGAAATATTGAAATTAGATGAAAATATTGAAAACTTTTCTTTACTGAAGTATTTTATGTAAATCACGGTACGCCTTAGCAGATCATGACGGTCTTTCAGTTTTCATCACAACTCTGAATCCAGAGTTTTGGTTTTTAAGCTTTCTGATAATAAAGACGAACAATATTCCAGCCTGGAGAGAAATAATACATGCAAGCATTTTTATGCATTCTTGATTTTGCAGAGATGATGTTTTTTGTGTCAAAGCAAAAAGAAATCCATCTCTAGGAATAAATCCTGTTCCTAGAAAAGCAGATCATTTTTCTCTGAAGAGTTTTTGTAATAAATAAATTCACTTCCAAATATGTTCAACATGCTAAGAATGGAGGAAAAACTGGTTTATGAATTCTTCGTGCTTTTTCTTACCATTTAATGCTTCTTAATATTTCATTCTATTTTATACTGATATGTTCAAAATGAATAACATAAAATAAAATAAAGCTTGAGTTGTAAGTTGTTTATGGTCTTAAATAATTGCATTTTAAAAAAGCTAAGGTTTTTGGTGTCAAGCTTTATTTTATAGTTTTGTAGATTTAAGTTTTGTGAGCTCATGGATTGAATTCTTCTATTTTAATTGCAACAGTTTGTTTAGTAAAAACTCTGACCTTGATTGGCCTATTTAAAGTTTCAGGGATCTCTGAATGTGTTTTCTCCAGCTGGTTTGTTTCTTTTGCCCAGCTTGAGATGAATAAGTGAGCCAAACACACCACTCTCTCAGGACTGGTTGTCAGAGGAGAGGTCTAATAAAGCAGGAAGCGGCTCAGAGTCTCTGCTGGTTACAGGAAGGAACCGTTTTGTTTGCCGTCTGCGGCGTTTATCACCTTTTAATTCCACCAAAGCCCTGACTGCCTCAAACTTACTGGAAAGGAATCAATATCTGCCACACATCACTCTCTTTTTCCTCCTCTCCGTCTTCGACCTTGACTGGTGTCGGCATAGCAACATTGCACTTCCTCTAAATTACTGTGTGGCAACCAATCAGACGGGAGCAGTGACCCTGGAGAGGCAGCGATAACAAATCAGCCTCAGAGAAGACGTGTGTGTTTTCAGTGACACGTTTGGACCTTCACCACTTTGGGTGAAAACCTTTGGCTGGACGCAGCCTGATCAACGTTTGATGGTTCTGGTGACCCAGTCCGCTCCGCTGGCTCCTCTTCAGTCTGACTGTCATGTTCTTATGAGGACAGGAGATCCACAGATCACACAAACTGTTTACATCTTGACATCGTCCTCAGGTGTTTCTTCTATCATTTGAACTTTTAAGTGATTTTTACGGTTCCTGAACAGGCCAGTTGTCGATCAGCTGTTTTCTCCACCAGTTCAGTTAATTTCTTGTCCCATTATGAGCTCATTATTTTTAAATCCTGCTGCTTTTTGGCTCAACAGGTAACGCTGCTGATGCTGAGCAAAGCGGCTGCGTCTAAAAATATCCCATGATTGCCACAGCAGTGGGCTTTGACTGGTCCATGATTTTCAGCTCAAATCTACATATGACACCCTGCATACAGCTGAGTATTTGTAATAACTAGTTTGATCACTTCAAAGTACGGTGGGTGTTGATGACAGCTCACACACAGACCATAAATGATGCAGAGGTCCTGTGTGTGTGTGTGTGTGTGTGTGTGTGTGTGTGTGTGTGTGTGTGTGTGTGTGTGTGTGTGTGTGTGTGTGTGTCTGTCTGGTTTTGCCACTTTTTAATAACAGAAACTGTTTTATCTCTAATTCCACAGCAGGACTTTTCAGACAGTTTCCATGAAATGAAGCAACTTTCCAGCAACTTTGCTCACATTTCAAACTGCTGCTGTCGCTAAGAGCCCCGCCTCCCTGGAGCTGAGCGTCAAGTCAAAGTAAAGGGTTGGAGAATTAGAGTGCAGGTCCATGTAAAGACTCGCTGTGCAGATTTGAAGGTTTGCTGTGAAGCAGCAGGACTGAATCCTGTGGAAACGTTTGGAGCCAACAGCAGATCCATTAAAGGATCAAAAACTTTTTACACATAAAGAAAAACTTAATCCAAAAAAACTAAAATAATTAACTTCTTTAGTGACTCAGTGTAACATCAATCAATATTGTTTTCATTTTCAATGGCACCCAATTAACATCATCACTGATATCATTTTCCATTTGATTTCCATTCTTATGCTTCATTAATTAGTTTATGCAGAAGAAACATTACAGGGGAAAATAAATGAATGTATGATAAAAAATTTTTTAAAAAAGTGACATTAAGTAAAGAGAGTTGAAAGTTCCAGCAGTTCCTTACGGGACTGGATATGAAGAACGGTTTTCTGCTACTGATGTTATTGAGTTTGACTATTTTGTTTTGCTGTTGGAGCTAAATACATGCTATGTTATGTACTGCATATTTAAAATGTTAAATAAAAGTATTTTTATTTTTATGTAACAATAAGTAAAAGTAGAGGCAGAACAGCAGCACCTGCAGTTGCAGGTGAATATAGAAAACAGAAGCAGGAAGGTTTAATGTTTATTACCAAAGATGAAAAATCCACATGAATGAAACCCAGTTTGTGGTAAATACTCTCTCCTTGCTCTTGCGCCTCAGATGCTGAAGCATTTCTATATAACACTTTTGAATGTAGTGGATCTGAAGCTGATTAATTCTGGTAAATGGAGGAAGCAGAGCCTTGTTTTATCTGAACCACAGAAGAAGAATCCCCAAGTGGGACAGAAACAAAAGCGATCGATAGCTGGCAGAAAGAAAAAGACAAGCAAGCAGCTGACTGACCAAACTTCAGCTTACATCCAACTACAAAGATTTATTTACACTTTATTTATTTCTACAGTAAATTATTCCAGTGTGGGATTTTGCCATTCATATATTTACTGTTTCTACTATTAGCACATGAATTTTTCGAGTGATCAGCCCTGCAGGCCTTTAATGAACAGGAAGGATAAAGGAACTGAACCCAGGAAAACAACAAGGACTTTGACTTCATGGCCTTTGCACTCTGCGCTGCTGCAGCAGCTCCAGCACCAGCAGCAGCAACTCCAGCAGCAGCTGCAGCAGCTCCAGCAGCTCCAGCAGCAGCAACTCCAGCAGCAGCTGCAGCAGCTCCAGCAGCTCCAGCAGCAGCAGCTCCAGCAGCTCCAGCAGCACCAGCAGCAGCAGCTCCAGCAGCTCCAGCAGCAGCTCCAGCAGCTCCAGCAGCAGCAGCAGCAACTCCAGCAGCAGCTGCAGCAGCTCCAGCAGCTCCAGCAGCAGCAGCAACTCCAGCAGCAGCTGCAGCAGCTCCAGCAGCTCCAGCAGCAGCAGCAGCAACTCCAGCAGCAGCTGCAGCAGCTCCAGCAGCTCCAGCAGCAGCAGCAACTCCAGCAGCAGCTGCAGCAGCTCCAGCAGCTCCAGCAGCAGCAGCAGCAACTCCAGCAGCAGCTGCAGCAGCTCCAGCAGCTCCAGCAGCACCAGCAGCAGCAGCTCCAGCAGCACCAGCAGCAGCAGCTCAAGCTGCAGCTGCAGCAGCTTCCCACAATAAAACATGCTATATTTGCATCTTGGATTCATCCTGGAACACAGCTTAAGTGACTTTGGCTCATTTAGTTTTGACAAAAAATCACTGCTTACAGATAAGTTGTCAGAAAGTAATTGCAGAAAAATTTCCCCCAAAAAGTTTCAGCTTACAGCATTTAAATCAGATTCTTAGTCTGGACTTCGACTAGGCCATTGGAGCAACTACATTTCATTGTTTGTTTTTATAATCATTGTGCTGCAGATTGTTTGGCATCATCTTGTTGATGACCAAGTTTGAGTAAATCTTCAGGATCAGATGCCTCACATTTTGCTTTAAAATACTTTGGTAAACAGAGAACAGTCACATGACCCAGGATGCAACCTGCCTGTGTCATGTGACTGCAAAACAAGACCTCCACTGGTTCTTACAGCCAGCTCTGTCACTGCAGACCACTAAACCAGCAGACGTTTGGTTGCAAAGGAACATGCTGAGAAAAAAGAGAAGAGGAATTTAAGAGGAGTAGAGAATGAAGCTCGGGGAACCAGTTGTCTTCCAGTTCTGCAACCTGCCTGGAGTTACTAGAAGAACAAGATGTTCAGAACTCGGAGAAATGACCGAGGTAGAGAAAGCTGAACATGACTGGACCAGGAAATATCTGGAAACAGATTTTCCAGAGGTTTGATGGATGAAATGAGAGTGACTCTTAACAGTCCTGTGGGTGAATCAGTGACAGACACAGAGCTCCACTTCCAGTCAGCAAGGTGGAGGTGGGATACTGGTATGGACTGGTGGGGTTAACAATGAGCTGGTTGCACCTTTTAGGGTCAAAGGTTGGCTCAAAATCAAGACACTGAACTGAGAAAGTGGTTCAGTAAGAAGTCTGCATCTTTCATAAAAATCATTTCCATGTGCTTCATAAACTTTAACATCCTACATGCTAACGGAGCCCTACAATGTGCTCTGTTATTGGCTGAACGTTTATTTCTTCCATGACTCATCAATATAATACGTGGTGACAGAGATGTACAAACAAGACAAAGCAGTCAGCATGTCTGTGCTTTTCTCTTCACTTGTGCCGACTAAATTCTGCTTACATGATTTCACCGCCTTGCTAACACACACAGCTGCTGCTGTGTCTCTCGCTCAGGAAATGCAGCTAATTTACATTTTCCCAACAACAATAACTTCTCATTATGTTTAAAGTAATGATTGTTTGTGTTCTTGCTGTCTCATAAACTCATCTGGCAGCAAATCACACTTTTGGAAAACATGTGAAATTAGTTGCAGCAGGATGAGAGTTAACCCACAGTGGGACAGAAGAAAGCAGCTGATATTGTTCCTGTGAGAGGCTGAGGGTGTAGCTGAGGGTGTAGCTGTGAGCTGAGGGTGTAGCTGTGAGCTGAGGGTGTAGCTGAGGGTGTAGCTGAGGGTGTAGCTGAGGGTGTAGCTGTGAGCTGAGGGTGCAGCTGAGGGTGTAGCTGAGGGTGTAGCTGTGAGCTGAGGGTGCAGCTGAGGGTGTAGCTGTGAGCTGAGGGTGTAGCTGAGGGTGTAGCTGAGGGTGTAGCTGTGAGCTGAGGGTGTAGCTGTGAGCTGAGGGTGTAGCTGAGGGTGTAGCTGAGGGTGTAGCTGAGGGTGTAGCTGTGAGCTGAGGGTGCAGCTGAGGGTGTAGCTGAGGGTGTAGCTGTGAGCTGAGGGTGCAGCTGAGGGTGTAGCTGTGAGCTGAGGGTGTAGCTGAGGGTGTAGCTGAGGGTGTAGCTGTGAGCTGAGGGTGTAGCTGTGAGCTGAGGGTGTAGCTGAGGGTGTAGCTGAGGGTGTAGCTGAGGGTGTAGCTGTGAGCTGAGGGTGTAGCTGAGGGTGTAGCTATGAGCTGAGGGTGTAGCTATGAGCTGAGGGTGTAGCTGTGAGCTGAGGGTGTAGCTATGAGCTGAGGGTGTAGCTGAGGGTGTAGCTGAGGGTGTAGCTGTGAGCTGAGGGTGCAGCTGAGGGTGTAGCTGTGAGCTGAGGGTGCAGCTGAGGGTGTAGCTATGAGCTGAGGGTGTAGCTGAGGGTGTAGCTGTGAGCTGAGGGTGTAGCTGTGAGCTGAGGGTGTAGCTGTGAGCTGTGGCTCTCGTCGCCTGCAGCCGGTTTTGATGCTTCTGTTTCTTTCTCTGATGCTAAAGCGGCTCTGGAATCAGAAACTTCACCAAAGAAGATAGAAAATGTGAAAGATGGAAATTAATTTGTGAGAAACTTCCATCATGTGAAATTCCAGCTAATTCTGTGTTGCAAGTTTTAAGTTGTTTGATGATTAATGTAAAACTTAAACAATAAATGTTTGCAAAATCAAAGACTTGATGCAAACAGTTCAGTTTCTCTAGACAGAATATTAAACTGAAATTGATGTCACTGATCTATAAATAGATTAAATTTGAATTTAATTGATTGCTGAGTAAACAGAGAAATCTGTAATCAATCATTGGGAATATTTTAATGAACCAAACTGAATTGAATCATATGTAAACATTTGTTCAGTCAGCTGACATCATAAAGAGTTTCTACCATCAACTTCCTTTTATTGATCAATCACTGAGAAAAAACTGTTTTTATTCAAATACATCAGCTGCAACTTTTCATGAGAGAGAGTGAGTGAGCGAGCGAGAGAGAGAGAGAGAGTGAGCGAGAGAGAGAGCGAGCGAGAGAGAGAGAGAGAGAGAGAGAGAGAGAGAGAGATGGAGAGAGAGAGAGAGAGAGAGAGAGAGTGCTCCTCCATTCATCATTGATCCACTGCAGGACTCTGTTTCAGGGGGTGTGAATTATGGGCCCCTGTTGTCACCGTGCCTGCTCTGCGCTGGACATTTCACCTCGCCACTGTAAATTTACAAAGGGGATTACATTCTGCTGACCAGTGATTCCAAAGCCATACCCGGTGCTGGTCCCTCCCTGCATGACAGAGGACTTCATTGCGGGGTTTGGTGGTTTTATTTTTATATATACATGTAAAAGGGTCTGGAACCAGGCTGCCGGGAAAGAAAACGGATCTGGACTATAGATACCGTCAGTAAGTCGCTGTTTACGCATTGAAGAAGAAGAGAAAAAAAAAAAAGACTCTTACTCTCCAGAGAAAGAGTGTGCGGGGAGAAAAAAACCAGAACGATTTGTAGTTGCCTGGGCGTTTTGAATGCGCTCAGTATAAACGGTGATGCCTCGGCGACGCGCCGGAGTCGTAGAGGGAAGAGGCAGGTGAGGTGCGGCTGAGGAGCGTTATTCCAGAGAGCCTTGGATACCAGGAGAGCTGCTGCAGCCGTCACCCTTTTCTCCACTGAGGGAAACAAGAACGACAGAGAGGGCGGGTTGGCACCTGCTCCAGCCTCCCCATACCTGGCCATCTGGTGCGGTGAGTGTGCCAAATGGTGGGATTGAGAGACGCTTAGACGAGGAGGACGGGGTGGGAGGTAGGTGGGTAGGTGGGTGATCAGGTGTAAGTGCGCAGTTTTTATTAGTACCAAAGCGGTGGTGCATTTTAATAGTCTCCAAGTAAACAAATAGGTCTGTCTCCGGCACCGTCTGGACCCTGGTGGGTTCGAGTTGGTCTTTGTGTCTGCTGCAAGTTTGCTGTGATATTAACATATTTTGTGCACGCCTTTGTTGCACGTCGTTGGCTCTTTCACGTGTTGCACACTGACTGCAACTGTGGGCTTTTGTAATATTTTTGTCATGCAAAATAGGATTATAGAGATGAGCACCAAGCCAGATCACAAATCCTATTTGGATCATAATTCCCTTTTGGATCATGGGTCTTGATCTAAATGAGCCTTGTCACCTTCATGTGTTATGTTTTATTGTTCCCGCTGGGTAAATTGATGACGTCTTATAAAGTGCATGGTCAAGGTTTTATGTTAACAACAGAAAAGGTCAGATGTGATGATTTGGAAGCCATAAAGGCAATTGATTATGTCATTAGTCACACACAGTACAGCCGAGGGGTAGGGCAGGCGGCAGAAATCCACATGATAAATCATAGTGAAAAATGGTTGAAATAAATATGAATAAATGAGTCGTGATACATTTTAAGTTATTGAAAAACAGCCCCCCTAAGGTCTACACCTACATATTCAGAGAAATCGGGAGAGCAAAACAAAACCCTCACCTGCTCCTCTGACATGCTGTGCAGCTGCGTGTGGATAGAGTCGATGTGGCTCACCACCCAGGGAACCAGGATCTCAGGGGCGCCATGACTTTGTATGAATTTATTTAGCACCAAGTCACAGCAAATGTAATCTCAAGGCACTTTTCATGACAAACACATCCAATCTCTATGTGGAAATAAATAATCAAAACTACTGCATGTATTCAAATTACATCCTATAATGGTATGCTGCAGAAACAGGTTCATACTGCCAGTTGCTAATATGTTGCCTTCATAAAAGAATCCCATTTAAATGTATCAAGTCTTTTATGCTACTGGCTTTGCAGTAATCACTCATACTCAGCAATCACATGGTGACATCTCAAAGGACTGACTCGCTTGTAACTGGAAGAAGCCCCCAGCAGAACCTGGCTCAGTGCTAGGGGCCATCTGCCACGACCAACTGGGATTTTTGACAGGACAAAGAAGACATGCAGCAGCTTTGGTCTAGGAATACCTTCTACATTTAGTAGAAGTTAACAGAAGAAGTTGTTCTAGCTTGTTCTTCTATGAGAGAATCACAGCTAAACAGAAAAGCTCTGAGGCTGTAGCATTCACGGGAAGTAAAAGCTGTACGCTGTTCCTCCCTTAATCTGTTATTTGGACCTCTTAAGGAGTTTTCCGTTCTGTATTTGCATGTACAGTCAATGGGGATTTAGTGTTGTGCACGCGGAAGCTGGCTTGGCTGAAGGTGGTATCTGATTCTCTGGACTGCTCCTGATCATCTAATTGAGACTGGTCAAACCTGAACGGGACTGTTTCAGAGTGACCTGAGATTCTTTGAGAGATTGTTTGAGAAAACATAAAGAAAGCAACACAACATCATGGTGCCACCACTGTACTTCACAGTAGACAAGATGTTTTTCTAGCTTCCAAGCTTCTCTTGTTCTCCAAGTTCACCAGCGGCCATTATGGGCAAACACTTGAATTTTAGTTTCTACACACCACAGGAGATGTTTCTCAGGGTTTTTGCCCCTGAATGCATTTACAAACTGTGAGCTGGGTTTCTAAGCTACATTTTCAGTAATGACATTTTTCTCTTTGAGTGAGCTTCAGCACGTCAGAATGAGACTCATTTCACATATCATTCTGTTCAAAAATGGTCTTCTTTTTTGCAGAATAGCCTTTGTTGCAGGAAGAAATGTGTTTTCACTTGGTTACATTTGGGTGCTGTGGGGTGTCTTGCCTAGCCCCCCATTCATGTAAGAACTGCCTCTGCAGTCGAGAGTAATTTGAATTATGCTCATTGTCCAAAATGTCTTACAGCTACAATAACTAAATTGCCTGTAGTCACCCACACGCTCCCTACTTCTCTGGTCTGGGTGAAATGCTCACATTCAGCTCTTCCTGAAGTGATTTAGTTGTTACTCTGCATGGATTTTTTCTTCCTACAACTTTGCTTTTATACCAAAAGCCATTGAGTTCAACAGCGGGACCGTAACAGCTCCCAGCTGCTGCAGTTCATGTTTGTGTTACTGTTGATATTAAAAAAAAAGAAAAAGAAAAAAGAAATGTCTGGCATCGCAAAATAAAGAGGAGCGGGAGGGAAGGAGGAGACAGGGAGACAGAAACACAGACAGACAGATCAAGCGTACAAAGGATAAAGTGTGGCAGAGAGCGACCACAGCGTGGAGGCCACACAGGGATCGGCAGAGAATGTAAAAATACAGAAAAAGAAATGATGGCGCAGAAAGCCCTGAGCGAACCAGCACCGAGGGAGAGGGGCTGCAGGCAGCCGTCTGAGCGGCTGTGAATGGTTTCCCTGTTGCCCACACAGACAGCCACACAGACAGCCGTGCGAGCAGGTGCTAAGCCAACCACACAGCGGCCACAGGGAACAACAGGTGCAGCCCCTGTTTCCTTCGGCCCCTCGCTTTGAAAGTGCAGCTAACACCCAAACATACAGCTAGAAACGCCCATATACCAGGCTGAAGAAAACAAAGAGAAAATTCAGCTTATGTATCCAAGGCCTGGATCTAAAATCTGAATTAGGAAAATAATGTCACAAACTTGGAACTATAGAGCCCTGGCGCTTGCAGGGTGAAGCAATCTCAGGTTGAGACAAATACCCACAGGGACATTATTGAATTGTATTGAGCCTTCAGGTTCTACATTCAGTCTTCGAACAGGGCTATCTCAGGTCTTGGTTAGAAAAAAAAAAATCTCATCGGACTGTGGGGTAATTCAGCCCAGAGAGTAAATAAACAGTAGATTAGTATGTCGAAACCAAAGACTTGGGAATGCTTCTATAAATGTACAGGACAGCAGACTGAGAGCTTCAGTGTCTGAAATAGAGTGAAACAAGCAAAAGGTGCTGGAAGGTTACCTAACACCCTCACAGCTCTCTCTGTCAGGAGAAACAAATTGCCTTACTTTACCAGAGGTATACAGAAAGAAAAAGTCTGACACTGGAATTGTGACTCTGCATGAATGCAGGCTCTGCTAAAGCAGTGCTTCTCTAATTGAGCTGAATTCTTTTTTATTTCTGACCCTGAAGATATTTTACAATGATAAACATTTATACTTTTTTTCACCCATATTTTGTTGTTAAAGGAGCTCTGACTTGTTGTTATGAAGAAGAAAAATGTAGTAAGATATAAATCATGACCTAAACAAGATTTCAGATACAAAGAGTTGAATTTAGCTGCCTCTACAGTTGAACTCAGGCTTAGAGACTGGAGCCCAGTCAGCAGGGCAGAACCCAGAGAAGAACTTATGTTCCTCCAAATCAAAAAGAATCACTTCAAATATCTGGGTCATCTGATCGGGATGCCTCAAAACCTCCAGATCCTGATGATGATGTGTATTTCTTTTCTGACCTGGGAACATTTTGGGATCAATGTGAAATGAAATGAAGAGTTTTGCAAGGGAAAGAGATGTTTGAGTTTCCTTTTCTGGGTCTGTTACCCTGACGACACACTAGTGTTTGCACACATATGTGGTATAGGTTATGATAGGTTCTATCATATTGTCTCAAACAGAAAAAGTATCAGTCTCCCCCATAAGCACGAGCAGCTCTGCTCCCCCGCCCCCTCCGCCCCTCTCTCCATCAATCGCTGCACACTGCAGGTCAGCTTTCAGTGGAAATGATATTGCTCTTTTCCCTTACTTACAAGAAAGACAAATCTGTCTGTTTCCAGTGGCAAATAAATTAAAGTCATTGCTTGGAGACTAAAGCACTGCTCTGCTCAACATGTATTGCAGTATTTTAAAACTATCAGTGGCAAGTCTGTAAAGGAGCTGACTGCAGGTTGGCTACGAGAGCAAATGGTCCAATTAATTATCTAGTTAAAAGCAGCTTATCATGCTTTTGTTACTTTATAAAAAGCAAAACAACAAACATGTAAGATATCACGCACAAATGCTTCAGTTTGCAAATTAAATATTAATTCAGTCACATTCAGTGAATTTAAAATGCGTTCCGACAAGTCACATTTGTCAGATTAAAAGCACTTTTTGAGAAAAAACACACCTTAAGCAGGTAATAAATACACGTTTCACTTATCCCACGTTTCGGCTTTATTTGTGCTTTATTATGGTGTGATGTAATATTCTAACTGTAAATGTCTTGTTTCATTACCTATAAATGGAAAAATTATCATAATTAACAAAAATGAAGTCTTTCAAACTTCCACCTGTGTGTAATTAATCTATATATCATGCTTCATGTACGTAAGTAAATAAGTTATATTCTAATATATTGGATGGATTTGTGAATAAATGTTTGAATATTAATATAATGTCAACGCCAGATTATTTTTGAAGCAACTGCAATGATTGTTGCTGTTCTGTTTCATATAAAAGAAATTAAACTATGGTACATATATTCGTATGAACATGGTGGTACAGTGGTATTTTACCTCAAGGTTGTCATACCATGAAAATATCATAAGACTCATTATTAATGCGTACTGTTAGAGTACTTAAATTTACTTTAAGTTACTTTCAGCATGCCTCCACACCCACACTAAATGTAACCATCTTTCTCATTCATAACGCAAACAGATTTTCTTACTCATTTAATCTTGAAGAGGTTTAAGTAAATGTTTCTTTTGCTGAAAGCTGTTTCATTAAGTGTCTCGAATTTCACCGCACGGTGCTGTGTTCATCTGGAGGTAAGGCTTAGCCAGATTCTTTGGGGCGCAAACCTACAGGGCTAAACAACATCTGAAGGATTTAAGAAGGTGGGCTTCTGCAAGGTCACTTGCTCCAACACGGTTTTTCAATCAGAAACCTTAGGGAGCCATTTTTCAATATTTAGGAACCCCGAGGGTCATGAGTCCTGCAACCTGGACATTGTTCATCAACAGAATCCAATTCCAATTGCAAACCTTTCTTTTGCTGCTGTAAAAAAAAAACTTTCATGAATTTCCAACTGGTCCCTCCAGATGTTTTTTAACAGAACAAAGACAGATAAAAGTGCACTCTAAGACCTTTACGCTGTTAGAAATTCAGGTTAAGATAAATGATTTTCAGGAGGCTTAAGTGAATGCAGCATGTGGATTATGTCAGCTTCCTAAACACTGTAATATCAACTTGCGGCTATTTTCAATGTAAAAGCCCCACTAGCATTTTACAGTGGCCATATATCTTTAGTTTTATGAGTCTCTGCTCACACTGATTCTTCCCCGAGGTGCAGCTCCATTTGAAGCATCCACTGTGTGGTCTCAGCACATTATACCCGTGCTATCATGTGTGTTCGTCTTACCATCTGCTCTGTCCACTGAATCATCTTCACAACTCCTCTGAGACAGGCCTCATCTGGGAGTACAGAGATATTTACAGGGTTCCTTTGTAGTCCAGAAACGGGAATCTGATCTAAATACAGCATTTTTTTCAGGTGTGGATAAGGATGGAAAGCAAATAATAAAGAAGAAAAAACAGTTGCTTATTCACTCTGGATTCCCTCTCTCATGGTCCAAAACATCTATGCATTCGGTTCATAAAGTCACTGTGAACTTGAGTTGTTATATTTGTATATATTAATATAATACACTTGGAAACTCTTTGTAAGGAGTTTGGTAAAGTGTAGAATTGTATCTTTAAAAATATGTAGGAATCCCCTTATTTACTGAGTGATCTCTGTCTGTGTGGATATCCAGCCTACACACATATAAGTTGTTTCCGAATGCATAACTTGAAGTTGTTTGTTGTGTATGAGTGTCGTTACAAGTTTCTCCCTACAAACAAGCCTGCGTCTAATCCATGTAACGGCTCCACCCATTTAACTGGCTGCTAATTGGATTGTTAGTGATTTCACAGCTGTTTCAATTCAATTAGAGAGAGACACTTTGATCTCCTGCATTTTGCGTTTTCTTAGTTATAGCAAAATAATTGCAATGGGGCAGATTGCCCATCTAGTCCAAGTCTTTGCACTCACACCTATAGCGCTCACACACAAACAAGATAAGCAATTTACCAGGTAACCTTTTCTCAAATGCCACTGCCATGGCACTTGGCTTTTTCCTTTTTTGCCCACAATAAATGAGAGTTTATACGTCTCTTTGGAGCTCAGTCTATCTTGTCTAATTTTGCTACTTTTGTTGTTCAACCAATTCACCAGGCACCTGTTCCAAGCACGGGCTTTAGTTATGGCAGCTTAGCCAGAGGGATTTGGAAGACTTTTCTGTCGGGAGATAAAGGCATCCGAGTCCTTTGTGTCCCAGCTCCTCGGGATGATTTTACTGTCTGATGAAGGTTTTTTTTTTTTTTTTTTTTTTTTCTGTCTCTCAGCTTCCTCTTCTCTCCTGCAACCACCCTTCTCACACAACAAACACAACTTTTCTTCTTTTAATCATGGCTTTTCACCTGCGGCTCAGTCACAACTGTGAGGGAAGAAGCAAATCATAGCCACAACACAATTATACCTACAAGGAAAAGAGAAGCCTCTCAGAGGGAGGCGTTGTATCTGTGGCTGCATATTTTGGTGTTCGTGCTGCAGTAGCATGTGTCGGAGCGTGCATGCGTCTTGTGGATGCGCACACATCAGTCTATAAGCAGGTTCTTTGCCATTTTGTTTGCTGTTGTGCTTAGACCACCTATTGTGAGCTATGATCCTCTTAGCAGGCTCCTGCCAAAAGAGCTATATTTACCCTTAGAGATCAGAGCACACAAAGAACAGCGTGACAAGAATATGGGCTACCCTTCAGGCTCTTTCTTTACTAGCACCAGAGAATCCATGTAGATGGCTATGGATGCCATGCAGAATTTAACATGATGAGATGAACAAATAAAAGGTATGCAGAATTTTGGTTCCAGTCAGTGAACTAAAAACCAGCAAAATAACATACCCCCGTTCACCCCACTGCTAATTTTGACCGCAATCAGAATTTATATTCCAAAAAGGTGAATCTGATTTAATATAATCAGATAAATCCTCTTTGTTCTGAATTTGAGCCGATCTACAGTCCACAGAGCAAAGTGCATCATTAACACTGACTGACCAAAAAAAAAAAAAAAAAGAGTAACGACACCATAAAAGCCGGTCAGATTCATAGGTGTCACTGTTGTGTAATTAGACTGCATCCTCACCGCCGCTGTACACTCTGCTGCTGGAGTGTGTGCGTGAGTGTGTGTGTTTGACTCTGTGCTGATTGTGTGTGCCTGAATGTGTGCACCGCATACTCATGTGCTCGCTTCCAGCTTGGAGCTGTGCAGTGAATGTATATGTGCTTACTGCAGTCAAACTCTGGTTAGCAACGTTTGCCCTTGCTGCAGCTTTGCACAGCACTGTATAAGTCTCTGTGTGTGGATATTTGTGCATGCGTGCGTGTGTGTGTGTGTGTGTGTGTGTGAGCACATGCAGTGTCTGAGTGTCTGTGAATTGTTGTTTTACTGCAGCTGCAAAGATGAATACATTACCTATTTTGTTGCCCAAATTCCGAGTGCTGGGCTGTTATATTTCTGAGCTGTCTGTTCATTCAGCTTTTATTGTTTGCGTGTCACTTGCAGCTCTTTGGCTTTAGGCAGAAGGTCTGACTGGGGAAGAAGTCTGAAGAGAGCTGCAGCTCTCTTTGGCAAGACTCCAGCTATGTCCATCTTATTTTAATTACCTATGGTACCTACCCAGGGGAATTGCTCTCCTCTTTCCTCCCAGTGTCTTCTCTCTTCTCTCCTTACCTTCATCTCTCCTCTTCTTTTCCCCTCCTCTTTCATCCTCCACTCATCCTTCTTCAGTCTCGCCGAATTTGTTTTCTTACTATTATTTTTCTTCTCCAACCGCAGCCCAACAGCACACTGCAGTGTCAAATGTGTATGCAAAAGTAATCTCTGCATTAGCATATAAATGACCCTGTAGATTGAATAGTATTTTGGGATATTTAACTGCAGAAGACAGATCCCCTTAACTCTGATTAGAGTAGTTCTTAGGAGACAGGTAGCCTCTTGAGGGAATATGAACTCCACTGTGATAAGATAAAGACTTGACGCTGTTATTCCTCTGCTCTTTGTATATACGCGCACACAAACAGCTTGTATACTCCAGAAATCACCATGTATTTCAGTCATGTTTTAAATCATGATTGACTTGCATTTGTTTGCATTACTGTCTTTGAGAAATCATAAATGATAGCCATTTAAACAATAGTTTTGAATAACCCTAGCCCTTGCCTACCAACGATGCTAGCTAATTGCTTGTTTATCATGTGTAGGTAGCTTTACAACAAGAAAAATGGCAAAAATGTTTATTCTGCAAACTAAGCCCTTGAAAACAGCTAAATAAGAAATTCGTCGTTGGCTTAAGATTTTGTGTCACAATTAAAAGAACAAGAAAGAAATGTCTTCAACTTCATAATCCTATCTGTAGTAGTCAATGTGTTATATTATTTAAAGCAGAAATATGGACAATTGTTGCATTTCCTTTTAAATAAATGTTATTACATTGTATTAAATATATTAGCTTAAAAGTTTGTTGAAATAATGTTTTACCATGGTATTTTTATTTTGTGGCATCATGCTTATTGCGTAATCTTATTTGGTTACAACATTGACGCAGTGTTTGAATGTTGCCACATTTTATAGTTTGCCAGATATTGAGCATGGCAGACACCAACTCTTTTTCCAGGTCCATTAATGCTTACTTCAGGTAGAACTGGAACTTCCTGACATGATCTGTACTGTACTGCTTTTTCCAGGTCTTACCGGGTTGAGGCTAGAACCCATGTGCTTACACAACTCATCTTTTTGGCTGTTTGTGATATCAGAATTGATTCTGAGTAACTCTAAAAAACACCAACAATGGTCAGCCCCAGACGAGTTTTAGAGGGCTTATATTGTGGGGGGGCAAAATCAATCTAAGTAGCTGAACATAGACAACAACACCAGTAGCCTATAGGCTACTTGTTAACAAGCATGTTTGATTTGTTTGGGGGGAAAAAACTATGAAAAGTTCTTTGCATTTTGCTGTCATGATTCTAACATAAACCTGGGCAGCTCTGCGCAGAAGCAGCAGGTCTCCGTCGCTGCCGCACAGGTGTAACCGAGAGCGAGCGTCTTAGTGCTCCTGTTGCATTTAAAGGCGGCTTGGAAAACCAAGTTACGACGTGTTAACGGATTAAACAGTTTTGACTGCTGAAAAAAGTGACAGAGGACGCAGATATGGGGAGTGCGGAAGCCCCTACTGTATCAAATCGATATAGGAATAACAGAAAGTTGGCCACTTATAGGTAAAAACAACAAACAGCTTCAAGACCAGGGGGGACACGGCTGACATGCCGCCGGGCCTGAATGGTACTTGCACCACAGTTGCAGAACCATGTTGATAAAGTAATAACTTAGCATATGTTAATATGATTGCTCCTGACCAATCTCCCTTTTTCGGCTTTCTCTTTTTGTGCTATGATTCATAGGTTTTATTTTTTATTATATGAGTAACAGAAGCAGTAACATGGAGGTTATGTTGTAACAAATCCCCATAGACGACTCAATCTTTTATTGGACATAGCCTGTATTTTTAGCATGGAATCCAGGCAATTTATGAGTGATGCCTACTATTTTTGCTTGAATAAAGTGTTGTTATCTACATATTTTATGAGCTATCTAGACTGTGTCTTTACCTCAAGGCAGAGTTTTCCAGTTCAACAAAAGCAGTGTTGATTTGGACAGATGCAGTTCTTCAACAAGCTGCCTGGTGTTTGGTTGTGTCTCTGGTAGATTCCTAAACATTTGAACCACAGAAATATACAGATTCTGCATGCTGCTTTCATTTGTAATAGTTTTAAGTCTTAATGACTTTGCTCAAAACGGGTGGAGTCGTGAAGAGTCAAGGTGACCCACTTCTCCCAGTTTAGCCCGTGTCTGTGTTTCCACCCTCAGGCCAACCTGTTTTATTCCGGGCTTTAACCTGCATTCTGTCCCCGAGGACCAAACGAGAACAAAGTAAGGGATCATGTATGTGGTGGAAAATGAGATTCATATTATGGATTTGCCGTTGACAATTATGCCACCAATAATAACAGTTGAAGGTCTGATGTACCTAATCAAGTGAGTGGTGTGTATCAAACCAGTTCCCAGTTTATAATTTAAACATATTTTCTACTTTGTTATCTATCTTTGTCAAAGCTGTAAATCATGCTAAGCACAATTATATATATTTTTTCTTTTTTTTTTCGGAGCAGTGGCTTGATATTTACTTGATGTTATTGTGTTATGCAGACACGGATGGTATTGTCGGATCCATCCCACATCCTGGATGGGGATTATGAGCTCTTGTCCTCTGGTAGAAGGTACAGAATCCCAAAAACTAATTTGAACCATGTTAAATACTCCTTTGAACGCACTTCCATCATAATTCTGAACCAAATTTAGGTTGAGTTCTGGAAGGTGTTCAATATCTTTGGGTTCTGTTGTTTTTAAACTGTTGTGTACATAGTCTACGTTTTTAGTTATGTACATGAATTGCATGTATATTTATTGCCATTAGAGCAGCAGTTATTATGCAACATAATGCAACATCTTGACAATTTTTCCCTATAGGGACAGTAAAGTATATTTTATTCTAAGTTGTGGTTTGTACATTTTTCAAGTAGATATGAATATTTTTTATATGGTATGCAGACAATGATAAAAAATCTGTCTGGCACAGATTATGTCATAAGAAAATATACTTCATTTGTAAAAGCAAAAAAAAAAAAAAAAAAATGGATTTCTGCTTCTAAGTAAGATTTTGCCATTGACCCATATTGAGCCCATCTGAGCTACCTCATATATCTTGCCAGCACTGGCATAATTATGGAGACGAAATGCCTGCAACTGCCCCATCCCCCTCCTTTGCAGCATGAGACCCCCACCTTCTTGCATGTACCTCTTATCTCAAAGCATGTATCCATTTGCACTCGAATAAATTAATGTGTTTGGGTAAAGGTTTTGGTGGATACATGGTTGTTTCTTTCTGTGTTTGCAAGCTCACGTGTGTGCTTGCGATGTAGAGGGCGGACCCACCCTGCTCACGTTTGCATCTGCTGCAACAGAACATCTCAGCCTTGCTTTGCTATTGGTTTCTACGGTAACAAAGGCACAGAGTGAAGTGGCTGCCGCAGCCAAACAGACTGAAAGAAAGCATCGGTCTGTGGACCTAATAACAACCAGCATTGGGAAATACAAGTCAAACGCAGTGATGCTAACGTAGAAAAGAGACGTGTTTGAGATTCACGTGTCTGTCATGCTAAGAAGCAGATTAATAGGCCTGCTCACAAATTAATTAATAGCTGTGCAGTAGCTCGGTGCTGCACAGGTTAAGGCCCTTGACAGCTACGCTTTCTCTTGATTGGCTGAGTCTGGTGATCAGTGTTGTACTGCTGCTCAGGCCTCCAGTATCCATGCCTCAGTGTTTTCTTTGCGATCAGTAAATGCTTCTTTGTGTGGTTATGGATGCTGCTCTTTATTCTGTTTCTGTTTGGCACTGCGAGAGCGTATTGATCCTGCTCAGCAGCTTTAATAGTTCAGATGCTCTGTGCAAAGATGGGCATGTTCAATATACACTTAAACTCAGTGATGTATTTCAAAATGGGCTCGTCAGTAAATATTAAATGGATATTTATTAGATAGGTATCCTTTCTGCAAATTACTGACAGCCCCTCCCCACCCCGTCCCGTTCCTGGCAGATGAGTAGGATCACTGCAGAGAAAAATACCCAGAATGACACAATACAACTGTGCTGCCAGATGAGCAAAATAGCAAAAATTGATACTAGGTGAAAGCAGGTATGTTTCCCTGTTTGCATGACTTGATGATTGGCTAATTACGTGGGTGTTAGCAGGTGATTTGCTAATTGGTTGCCTGATGAGGATAGATTACACCATGAGGCTGTCGAGATCATTACATGCACCCTGTAGCAACAATGTTGATGTCACAGTATTAAATGTTATCACACCAACATGATCTGACACAGCAGCCCATCCTCTCTCCTTTGGCTCGTCGCATCCTTCCCTGATAAACCCTGATACTCGTCCTGTCACTGCCTGTTTTTATAGCATGATGAGCTGCAAGTCTGTTGCCGTTATCTCTGTTCCTCTGTTTTGTTTTGTTTTGTTGGGTTTTTTTATTTTCTCTTATTGAAACTACTTGTGTCTTTTATCTTCGTCTCTGCTGTTTGTTGGCTCTGCGGGGAAAACTCAGAGCCCTTTGATAACCTGAAGCCAAAAGCTCTGGCCAGCTCCTCCGTTTGCAGCGCAGACGTTTTAAAAATTTCATCTTAGCGTTGGCCAGGAGCACAGTTTCAATAAGTTGGCCTTGGCCCAGATCTCTTGGTTTATCGTATGGATCAATAACTTGAATCATTTGATGCTCTAATGAGGAGACTATTGACCGAAGGATTTTTGTATTTTGCATTTTCAGTTTCCATTTCATTTTAGATCAGAAGAAGCTCTTCAGATTTTTTTTAACACATCACTACTTCTTGCAATTAATGGTTTTTACAATCAAGTTTAAAACTTTTGCCAAAAGAATTAAATAAATAAAGTAAAGACGTGTCAAACTGACTTAAGAGGAATTTGACAAAGGAAAGTCCGTATTTAGGTTATGTATTAAAATAAAAATAAAATAGCGATATAATTTTAACTGTAATATTAAATAATTTCTCTGAAATACACGATTGTTGCATCACATTGCTTTAAAATTGTTGTAATAGTACCATAAAATGATGATATTTTTAATTCAATGTTTTTTCAATACTATGAATGTGTCATGCTGGCCACTTATTTACTGCCAAATTTTTGGTTTATCCATTCAGGGGACTAATTTACTGCTGTGAATCACTTGTAGTTTACTGCTTTTTTTGTTGTTTCACCTTCTACCTTTAATCCTCTTTCGTCAAAAAAAAAAATATATATATATATCTATAGATATATAGACGTATATAT
>CAEFZX010017916.1:0-53921 GCA_903066825.1 Alfaro cultratus
TTCCAATTTTTTGGTATAATCTCCATCTTCCCATAAGTTTGGAGCAGGATCTCAGCATCCCCCCCCCCCCACCCCCGCCCCCCCCCCCCCCCCCCATAAAGCCCAGATTTGTGGACTGATGGTTATTTTGTCGAAATAAATCAGCCAATGCTGGGCTGTTCTAGTCAGGTTCCAGAACAGCCTGGGCAGTGAGCCGTACTTCCTGTACCTTAAATCATAACTTGCTGCATGAGATATAGGTTGGAATATTTTTGCCACCTATCCCAGTTTTAAACTTCTCCATCACTATCTGGGTTGTTTGTTCTCTAACAAATCTTTGAGACCTTCATAAAACAGCTGGATATATGGTCGACACAGGTGGAGCCCATTAACCAATCAGACGAATCCTGAAGGGGATTGCTTGCACCGTGGTCTTATGGGTCAGTACATTGAAATATGTGCTTAAAACATGACAAAATATGAAAAAGATTAAAGGATGTGGATACTTCCGGTCCGCACAATCACGTTCTAATGTATTTATGAAAAAGAAATGTTGAAAAAATAAAAACGCTGAAGAAGCGCAATAAACAAGGTTTTGTGTTTTTACATTAGCATCATTAATATGTCAAGATAAGGAGGATGCTGGTTTTGATGGTGAATCTTCACCCTCGCCCCTCCCATGAGCAGCGTTGCCTCGGCGACAGCAGGTTTACGTGATGACGTCGGATGTATATGAGCGCAGGCGGCGGGATCTCTCTCCCTTTTACCGCCATCGGAGCGGAGTCTCTTTCTTCAGACTACCGAACTGCGCAGCGCCGCTACACCAGTTCATCCTCCGGCCGCAGAGCGAAGGTAAGCGACAGCGCTTGGGAAGGGCTCGGATGCCGACGCCCCAAACCTTTGCGTTGCCTACAGAGTTCAATTTTTCAGTCAGCTGGCGAAAACGACGCGAGGAAGACGTTCATCGCTTTGCTAATGCTAGTCAAAACGAGATAGCGGCAGCAGCCATTGAGACGGGCTCCTCCATGATGTGATAACGTTACACGCCTGTAGAGGAATAAAACAACGGTTCTCCGTCTCTCTTCGTTTCACCGGAATGTTTTAACTAGTCATTCCTCTAACATGACAACACGTTAGGATAATTGCTATAAGCTTCGACGTTAGAGCATTTGTTGACACGTGCTTAGGTTCTTGTATTTTCGTTATATTTTGGGTTGTTAACACTCCGGGTGGGACGCTAGGAGCTGACCGCACGCGACGACCGCCAGGAGTCTTGCATAAGACAAAAGGGGGTTAAAAAACGTGGCGTCGGGGACGCTTAGTAACTGGACCACATTATGTAGCCGGGGCAGCCTGCCTGCCGTCTGACTGCGATGTTCCTCCCACTTGTTCGGGCAGAGCGGTGCGCATCAAGCTAACAGCACAGAAGCTAGCTAACTAGCCTGAATTGGTGGAGCTGCTCGGCGGCGGAAGCGGGAGGCCCGGCTGGAGTAACACACCGGGGCTAAATACTCATCTACATTTATAAGTTGGCTTGTGCGTTTTTGGGATTTCTTTAAATTTTATTTTCATGAAGTCTAAATGTTGACACGCGCAGCCTCCCACCCAGGCTTAGACTAATGGTCTGGCAGACCTCAGCGTGCAACACGTGGTCGTGGCCGGGATCAGGAGGAGAACGGCTCTCCACAAAAGAAAAGTTGGGCCCAGTGATCTGCTGCTGCGGTTCTGTCCCTGAACATCTTTGTAACGCACCGGGGTTCCGCAGGAGGAGCTGGGCCAGCAGGGCCTCTGCTGCCTCGGAGTCCCGATCCTGGATTAACCGATGATTAATGGATGGATCTTTCTAACTAAACATATTTTTTATTTTTTTAGTTTTTGATTTGATTGTACAAGATTAAAATGCTAAACCACAGTGGCTCGTTTTGGCTTAAAATAAATTCTTTAAAAAACCCCAACTTTTTAATATAACACTTGGGCACATGTCATTAAAGTAGAATAGTGAGGCAAAAAATATTTTCAGATTCAAAAATCAGAAAGTCATATTACACACACTCATTATACATGGAAGGGTACATTTCAAGTACATTTGGATGATTTTGGCTTAAAGTGAATGAAAAGTCAAAATGGAGAGTGTCTGGGGGAAAAAAATTGATTGCTCATATCTAAGTTTTTTAATTTTTCAAATAAACGTTATTATACTGTCCAGGAATTTACTGTCCATTTATTTATATACAAAAAACGTATTTCAACACCAGCAGATGTCATGGCTGCCAAATTAATCAGTGTAGATACTTAAAATTATACTTCAAACAGCTTTGGTTCGGTTCCTCTCCACTCTTCCTGCAGACTGTTGTATCTTGCTGTCCTAATGAAAGGCCACATTTAGTTCAACCTGAGTGAACCACTGAGCAATAGTGCATCAGTTTTTATCCGTGAGATGGATAAATTGGTATTTGGTGGGATTCCAAGCCTTGAGAATCTTAAATGGGTTTGACAGTCCTTCTGAGGATGCTTGTGAGACCTTTTCTTTTTTTTCTACCGTACTTTTTCCTTCCTTTCAACTTTCTTTTTTTACACGCTTGGGACCCGGACACGTGAGCAACCCCCTGTTGGCTGACCTTTTCTTTTGTTTTTTTTTATTGTGTCTTTAAAATAAAAACTTGTGACTGCGTCTTGCTTCAGCTGCAGTTCTTGGGATGTGGACTCTGAAATCAGGCTTGTAACATTTTATTTACAGATTTGATCAAACCCAGAACGTGGTTTGCTTGTTGTCGTAAGAGCATTGTTGCAGCAACATTTTTTTTTATTATTATTTTTTTCTAAAACTGCTGGATCAAAACAAAGATGTCCCCCATGTGATGGAAAGAGGCCAAACTCTCTGTAGGCATGGTAATCTATTCTTCCCAGCTCAAGTGGGAAACGAGTAAATGTGTAATGGTGTAAATGAAAGCTAATGCTAGTGGTGTAGCCTTCACTGACATATTTAATTAGTTAAAAATGGAGACTTGGACAGAATTTTCAGAAAGTGGTTACACTTTTCTTCAGACAACATGGGCTCAGACTTTGATTGTTCTCTGATTCAGGATCTGTGTTGAGTGGGAAGGAACTTGACTGTTTATGAATAATTTTTTAGCAGTGGAGGCTGTTGTTGTAGACCTAAAGTGACACCATTCCTGAGTATTTCTCGAGCATCCACACAGACTCCAGACATTTCCAGGCAGGTTTCTCTGAACGGAAAGAAAAGACTTTGATCTCCATGTATTCCTCCTGAACAAGGCTGCTTCTTCATGCTCGCTGATTGTCATGCAGATATTCTTTAACGACATATTTCTGTAGTGAACATCATCTGACAGCGAAGTCTGTACATCCTCCAATCGTTTGCTTGCATCTGATCATAAGTGTTGATTAGAGATGTTCGCCAATCAGGTTTTTCCTGAAGACTCTTTTTTTTTTTTTCTTTTTTTTTTTTTAGATTTGATCTGCTCAACTTCCTACTTCAATGTTAAGTCGGCAGTCAGTGACCAAGTTTACCACCATTTTCTCAGCCAGTCTGTCATTTAATGTTCCACTTTTTGATAAGAACTATTTATTACTTCTTTTTTTTTTAACTACCTCTATGACTCGGCAATTATAGCCCCAAGAACACAAATATAGTTTTTGTAAAGCATCCCCATTTGCTTCGTTCGGACACCGGTCACAAAAAGAAGTGTGATGTGCATCATTAAAATACACGCAGTAACCACAATTTAATCATATTTTCAAATTTATTGACCTCATTGAACAAACGAGATTAAAAAAAATAAAAATAATATGAAGAATTGTGAAAGTACAGTGTTGGAGGTTTTTAAATGGCATTAACTGGAATTTATCATGAGAACAGTAAATCATAATTATAAGAAATTATTGTATCATAGCAAATGATACAATAAGTAGCCATCCTTATCGCATATAAAGTGTTTTAGCAAAAGGCTTGACATTGTTTTCTTTTATCTCTGCAGTATCATCAAGATGGCAGACATTGACAAGTAAGTGTTGATCATCGTTTGACCCTCTGTGTTATTTAATCCATTATTTTTCAGAAGGCTTTTTGGTTTGTTTTGGTTACAAATTAAAAGAAACAAACATGCATCACCTCAAACAAAAAATATTATACAGCACAAATATAGCACAACTATATAATAACTAATGACCAATTCTGCTATAATATTTGAAGTTAATTTAAAAGTATTTGCATATGAATGGGAAATCATATGTATATGAAATCTCCCTAATAATAGCAATAGATTAACTATGTAGCTCTGAGTTTTCTTGCCAAATTCAAGCTTGACTATAGCATCCTTAGGCCTGAATGTTTAGTTTTATCCTTGACAAATTTCTCTTAAAACGCCCCCCTGAGTTAATTGGGGTCACTTGACAACTGTTGACCTCACCATTCCGGTGTGGTCTTCATAACTTCACCTCTAGAGGGCAGCATCACCATCCAGGTCTGCTGGCCGTCGCCGCACATCAGGGTTTTATTTACTTTCTAACATTTGAGCGACTGCGATCCGTTAAGAGCTGAGAGCGGCTCGGTGAATGTCAGCCGTCACCGTGGGGACGGATCCGTCTCCCTGACACCAGGGATTGATTATTTCTCACCCCGAGCTGCAGAGAGGCTAAGCCGCTCAGCTTGTGACGGCGCTTTTGAAGCAAAGTGTTGGAGCTCAAAACATGCTGCCCTTTGCAGGTTAAGCACCAGAATTATCACTTATTTTAGAATCGTTTCCACTCGGGCTGAAACAATTAATCGTCTAATCGATTCAAACAACTACAGTTATTTTAAAAATACTTTCTGAAAGTGATGAAAAGATTAATCGATTGAAACAGCTATTATCAACATAATTGTGAAATAGTTTTTGTTAGGGCTGAAAGGATTGTGATTGGAATAATCAACTAATTTGGTAATTATTAATTGTTTGTATACAAACTCAAAAGGCCATTTGGTGGAGGAAAAAAAACACACCCAATGTATTCAAAGCAGCAATTAAGCCAAAACTATACAAACCATATCTACATTTTGCATTTAAGATAAAAAAAAAAGAAGCATGTTTTGTCTATAAATGTGTCTTAGTCAAAACTCAAGTGGAGAAGTTTCAGCTTCACCCATTTCAGATCTACTAAAGGAATGCTTTAGGCAATAAAGTGTTTTTCTCATTTAAAAAAGGATTTTAGTTATTTGTTTGCCAGTTTTAATGTATTTCTAATATTGTATATAAAAAAAAGCTGTTTGAAAATGAAGGATCTGTAGAATGTGTGATTATAAAACAAAATCAGATTTAATCGTCAGAATAATCGATTAATCAATCTTTAAAATAATTGCTAGTTTCTGCACGTGATGCTGCTGCTCTGTCAGTTTACCTGCTGAAACGTGTTCAGTGACGTTTCTGTGGAGTGGAGGAGTGTGAAGTGTGTGTTTTGGCTGACCGCTGTCTCTCTCTCCCCCTGGAGCAGCAAAGACCAGGCTGAGATGGACCCAGCAGACATGGAGGACGTGGAGGATGTGGAGGAGGAGGAGACCGGAGAGGACGAGAACAGCAAAGGTCGGCTTTCAACCCCAACAATCAACTTCTCGTGTTGGGAGTAAATTACTGTCATGTAAAAAAAATAAATAAATACCAGCGTGGCAGTCGTGTTCTTCTGTTTAAACCTTGCATGACGCGCTAATCCTCTTTATTTTGGATGCTGCTGATGTTCGTACATTTCCTTTGATGCCCCCGACGCTCTGCTTCCTGTGGAGAGAAACACTGCTTCTGCCTCGTCCAGTTCAGACTGCTTCTGCATGTAATCTGCAAACTTAGAATGTTCTCTCTCTCATACACACACACACAATCCAGAGTCCCTCTTTCAGGTTGTTGGAGCAGTGAGGTGACGGGAACCTCACCAGCAGCTTTATTTTCTAGACTATGCCAGTCCTTGTTATGTTGACGAACAGTTTCATCATCTCCTAAGCAGCAGCTGTTTTTTTTTTTTTTCTTTTTTTTTTCTCCTGTCGTTTTCTTTCCCCCCAAAGAAGCATTTTTGTTTGAAAACGAGCAGCTTGAGAAACTTATGTTTATTTGATTCCTCGTCTCCTTTAATCTTCACGCCTGCTGGCTGGGAATTGATAGGTGCTAGCAGCGCGTGGAACACAGCAGCTGTGCTAGTTCTCATCAGAAGAAGATGCCACTTTGTTGCTAAAATGTGTTCTGTAGTGAATTTGCATCACATTTTGTCTGACTGGATAAAATCTCCACAACCCTTACGGGCCATGTTTTTAGCTCGTTTGCTTCGAGTGAACTCAAGATGGCAACAGCAGGCAGTGCTCAAGAAAGCAACAGATTAGATCCAGGTATAATTTTTTTCTTTTAAAATCTGTTTGCTTGCAGCTCGTCAGCTCACTGTGCAGATGATGCAGAACCCACAGATCCTGGCTGCGCTGCAGGAAAGGCTGGACGGCCTGAACGGCTCCCCATCAGGATACATGGAGAGGTGGGGGACTCTGCTTTTCCCATTGGTGAACGCTGTGAAGTATGTAGAGCAGACTGTTTTTGGAGAGCCTTAAACTCTAATCTGAAGCATTTTTTAAATTTATTTATTAGGGAAAAGTAAGGATGTTTTTTTTTATTATTATTATTATCCACATTTGGTAGCTTTCCCCTCATCAGATAGTCGAGAAATTAGATATTTATCTGAATAACTGAAGCTTAAATGTAAAAATATGCAGATTTATTATACTGCCAAGTAAGAACGAGTGACTTAAAACAATCTAAAATCCTTTTCTTTTTTTTATTCTGGTAGTTTATAGGGTTGCCATGATGTTAAATTTTTAAACTACCTTGTTGGCTTTCTCTTCCCTAAAGAGCAGTAATATATTTATTGCTACAATACTTAAATGTGGGTAGCACATTTTCAGCAACAGGGCAATTTTGAGTGGTTTCCATGATCTTAGAAGGAAAATAAAACGACAAACAACCTAAAGCAAATAAGCATTACATTGCAGTGGCACAGAGTTGTAGGATGAATGCTGGGATGATCACAAGAGATGAAGGAAGAACCAGAATCTAGTTTTAAAATGTGTTCAGCCAAAGCTTTTCCATTGTCTACAGTGTTGAATAAAACCTCCATGTTTCTCAGCAGGTTTCAATGTGCTGTGAAGGACATTCCTCTAGTACACATTAATAATAATTAGAGGATAATACACACTGAGGCATTCACCAAAACTAAATTTAAGGAACAAAGAGAAGACGCACTAATCAGAACCAGAGTTCTGTCGCTCTGATTTGTTATCAGCAGGTTGGATGCAAACCCTTTTTGTCTGTTCAACAAAGGTGTCAAAAAATTAAGAATACAACTATTTTCAGTCAGTTTTTATAAAGCTTAGAGACATTCTTTGATAGAACAGATTCTGATTTATTTATTTTTTCGTCTTCTTCCCCCAACTGGAAACTGGAAAAAAGCAAAAATCAATTCAGCCCCAGTAGCTGCATTTCTATTGACATGCCATTTTTCAAATTAGTTACAAAAATAAAGTTTTTGAGCTTGGTGTTTCTTTTTTTTTTTTTTTTTTTTTTCTTCCCCCATCATTCCCCCATCATGTTACTGCTGATGGAAAATACAAAGAAGACAGCAGGAAGTGGTAGGACGATGATGACACTGAATGTTTTATTGCGTGAACAAACCCATTCACGTGATTTTAATAGCGTTTCTTATTTAACGGAAACACTGCAACTGTGAAATTGTTTTTCAAACATTAGCGGAATATTGACTAGGTTTTGCACACATTTGTAATCTAAAATCATCTAATGAAAACCTAAAACTGGAGTTGAAGAACACCAGTAAAACATGTCATTGTGATCTTATCAGTTCTGATTAGTCTTAGAATCAACGCTAGGGAGAACTTAAATACACCTGAAACACAGAATCTCAGCATTGTTACGGTTGTTTTTTTTTTTGTTTATGCACTCTTCGGCTTGCCTGTTTTCTTTGCATTCATGTTACAGAAATCCTGATCGTAGCTCAGCTTCAGTTCTCCTTACCGACTAGGTTTTCCTGAAGAAGAGCCGACCCTGTCTAAGCCTAATTGAACCCAGCTGTTTGGTTCTGTGGGAAAACATATTTCTCTCTGTGCCTCCTTCTGCTCCCCTCCTCAGCTGAACCCCCAGCCAGCAGCTCTTTGATCAGCGTGTCAAGTGTTTGGCAGTGGCCAGTAAACTCAGCAGTTCCATCCCTGTACTGAGGGACCAAACACACTCCCTCGCCAGCATCAGGCCAGCACTTTAATTTGCTTTCAGCTGGGTGTGCGGAGCTTCAGGAGGTTTAGATGGTGACATGTGAAGTAGACGGAGCAGCTGGAGACCTGGTTGCAGTTGTAGCCCCCCGTTTCTTTTCATGTTCCAGCCACAAAACAGCAAGTGGATTTGATGAAACTGCAGCTGTAATTACAGTAAATGTTTCTGCAGATTGTTGCATAAAAACCAAAAGCTGACAATGTCATAGTGGAAATGTTAGCAACACATTAGCATATTGTTTGATGAGGAATGACCTGCTTTGTTCCAGATGGCTGAATTTATTTATTTTTTTTATTAAATCTGTAGAATGTCACCAGAAAATAGTTGGTAGTAAGTTAACAAAAGTAGTTTAAATGATTCAATGAAATATGATTGTAAGACTTTTTATTCTGAATTTATAGTTGCAGTTTGAGTAAATTGCTTGCAGGCAGATTACTGGCCTTTATTTTTAATTACCAATCACTTTTAACGGCCATTTAGTTTATAATAAGATAACATTATATGAGGTTGATTACTTTTTTGAAACTCAACTTTGAGAGACAATTTATTTTCTTTATGGTTTTATTTTGTTTTGGAGTCACTACTCTGTGATGGTAAATCAGATGCCATCAGAAACCAGCAGTTTTTGGTTAACAGGTGAAAATGTAATTTTATGGAGTCCAGCAGTGATGAAACAGTTGAGTTCATCGTCCTTTCAGCACGTCCACCTTCAGATTAGAGCTGCTGTTTACGAGCCATTTTGTTCCTATAGGAAGTTCCTCTGTGGGGATTTTTAGCCATCAAAGCCGACCCCTCACACCACTTTTCTGCTCCCCACAGCTTACCGAAGGTCGTAAAGAGACGTGTGAATGCTTTGAAGAACCTGCAGGTCAAATGTGCCCACATCGAAGCCAAGTTCTACGAAGAAGTTCATGAGCTGGAGAGAAAGTACGCAGCGCTCTACCAGCCCCTCTTTGACAAAGTAAGTTGGTTTCTCTGTTCAAATGTAGCATTGCTGAACCCATAGCTTTGTGTTCAGTGCGTCTGGAGACCCGGTTTGATTGGAGACCAGAGTTCCATTTTCATCTGCTGCGGTTCACCTTCACTCTGCACTGTCAAACAAGCCAAACCCTTTGAGAAATCTGTTCAACGCCTTGCCTGTGGGTGGCGCTGCACCAAGAACTGCTGAAATGACATGAAAACCTCTGAAGGCAGGAGAGCAACTTCCTTCTTCACGAAATGAAAAAAATATGGTGGTATAGAAGTTGTAGGATTTCTCTTTTCTCTTGCACTAGAGACTTGAGTTTGTTTTGGTTGTATTTACCCAGAATGCCCTGTTATAGTTCGCTTCAACTGAACCGACCGAGGTTTCTAGGCTGACCAGAGTTCACTTTTTTTGGTTCGATTGTGCATTCACACCTCCCCAAGCGAACTAGAGTTGGATTGAATTGAACCGAACAGGACTGGTGTGAATCCACCCTGAGTCTTAACCTGCGTTTTCTTAGTAATAAGCCAACATTGGTATTCTTAGATTTGATATTTGTTAAAAATATTGGCTGCTGTTCCCAATGAGCAACAAAGGCACTTCTTTCCTCTGGTCAGAAGCCACCTGGCCATGGTTTTTGGGACCATTTCCCAAATGTTTGTACCATTGGAAATACAGAGAACTGGTTCTGAACGGTTCCAGAACCACTATGGGAGCCTCTGCTCTCTCCCTCCACCTCTTGTAGTCTCAGTGCTTCAAATGCTGAAGCATTTTCCTTCTTCCTTGTTAATAAATGCCTCTAACTCGATCCGGTTTTTATTTATAAATAAACCAAAAGCATTTTTTGTTTGTTTTGCACTATTTTGAGCTAGATGTAAGAAAAAGCTTTAGTGTAAAAGTAAAAATGAGTATTATTCAAAAGTTCTACCGCTGTGCTTTAGTCTTTAGGAAAAACTCAAGTTGATTTGAAATATTCAGATTTAATCGACCAGTAAATCCTGACCAAACTCAACAATCAGGCCTGAAGTGGCACGTTGCCTCCTAAACAGGAGACACGTTTACTTGAAACTACAACTAGTTATGCTCCCAACACCTGCTAATGTCATCTTCCTGACTCATCTTTTTTTTTTTTTTTGCAGAGAAGCGAGATAGTGACGGCAGCTTACGAGCCCACAGACGAAGAATGTGAGTGGAAGACCGATGAAGAGGAAGAGCTGACAGTAAGTAAGCAGGTACAGGTGACGTATACAACCGCATGCTTCCTGTCCCCCTTCAATCCAATCACATCTGTCCATCACAAATCACTGAAGACGAAAGGCTTGTCAATGCTTTGTTCTGTTGTGTTTTCCCCCTCTGGTTCAGGATGAGATGAAAGAGAAAGCCAAGTTGGAGGAAGAGAAGAAGGACGAAGAGAAGGAAAATCCCAAAGGCATCCCAGAGTTCTGGTTAACGGTATTCAAAAACGTGGACCTGCTCAGTGACATGCTGCAGGTACAGACCAGAAAATGGGTCACAAACCATGCAAATATGATGGTTTGCTGCCACCTGCTGGCCGAGACTTGATAGTCCACTAAACAGCATAATTTCCTCTTTCAGGAGCACGACGAGCCCGTTCTAAAACATTTACAAGATATTAAAGTAAAGTTCTCCGATCCGGGACAGCCAATGGTGAGTAGGCATTATTTAGACAGTTAAAACCAGGAAGTGAAATGCTATGGGGTTTTTTTTCTTCTTTTTTTTAATATCTGGTCTCTCTCTCTTCAGAGCTTCACATTAGAGTTCCACTTCGAACCCAACGAGTTCTTCACAAACACAGTGTTATCGAAAACCTACAAGATGAGGTCGGAACCGGACGAGAGCGACCCGTTCTCCTTCGACGGGCCGGAGATCATGAGCTGCGTTGGGTGAGCAGTCGCTCCCACTTTTGATTCTCGAAAAGAATGCTTGTTTTTTACTGTTTAGTTTTGTCTTTTGTTTTTTTTTCTTCCAAAAGATGCACGATCGATTGGACGAAGGGAAAGAACGTCACATTGAAAACAATCAAGAAGAAGCAGAAGCACAAGGGCCGCGGCACGGTGAGGACCGTCACCAAGACCGTCCCCAACGACTCCTTCTTCAACTTCTTCACCCCGCCTGAAGGTAAGAGACGGCTTTTAAATTCACTCAAGGTTTTTTGTTTCTGGTAGCTTCAAGAATCGTCTATTTTTTTTGTTTGTTTGTTTGCAGTTCCAGAAAACGGAGAGCTGGTAAGTGTTGCAGCGGTCTGTCCAGTCGTCTCCTCGGTGATGCTATTGTTGGGCGTGTCAGACATTGAGCGCTTGTCTTCAGGACGAGGACTCCGAGGCGATCCTGGCAGCAGACTTCGAGATCGGCCACTTCATCCGGGAGCGCATCGTACCGCGCGCCGTGCTGTACTTCACCGGCGAGGCCATAGAGGACGACGACGATGACGTGAGTGTTCTCTCCTTCAGGACTGGGCCAAAAGACTTCGGATGTATATAATTTTTTTTGGTTGCTTTCTTTTCTTAAAAAGAAGTGGCAGAAAATATTTCCAAAAAGTGGCTTTTATTTCATTCATTGCTTCTGTGAGTTGGACGACGGAGTTTCAGGGCCAGGCTGTGAGAATTTTAAGGACAAGAATAAAATCGTCATATTGGCAGAAAAAAAGATGCAATTTTACCAGGGAGAACTGCTGCACATGTGGCTCTTCAAAGTAGAAACTTGATTGCACCATTTGTTTCAAAGTTTTACTACTGATGATAATTTAATGCGTTAATGATGTACCGTTAAGGATTATATGTAAAATTTATACCAAAGTACAACTTCACAAGATGCTCAACATTCCTCATTTAAATTTTTTATTTTATTTTTCTTATTGGGCTTCTCATAAAACTGCAATTTTTATTCTGCTTGTATTGAGACTTTATTCTTTTATTTTGACTTTATTGTTGCATGACTTTACTTTTGTAATTAAAAAATAAAGACATAGCCTTTCCCTAATACTTTCATAATTGACCTGAAATCAAAAACACAAGATGGCCGCCCTGGCTGCACTCATATCACTCTGAACTATAGAAAACCCCACAGGTGCATTGGGGGGGGGAAGGGGAGAAAATCAAAATTTCCCAAAAAATTTGATCTATCAATAAAATCAATTTATCACCCAGTCTTTACTCTTTAGCAAAGTAAAATATTTTTGGTTTCATTGTAGCGTCAAGGCTCTGAATCTAAAGCATTTCTTCTTCTTCTTCTCCTGTTCCAGTACGATGAAGAAGGTGAAGAAGCAGACGATGAGGTAAACATGGCTTTAAAGAGCTGAAATGAGGCGAGCGTTGAAGCAGAGTTGCTCACATACAGCTGCTTCTCTCCAATCAGGAAGGCGAGGAGGAGGCCGACGAGGAGAACGACCCCGACTACGACCCCAAGGTAAGCTAGCGAGAACACGCCGTGATGACTTCCTCTAAAGATCTCTGGTGTCCTGAGAAAAGACCTTGCTCAGCAGTTCCCTGCTGTCGGCTCAGGACGCTCCAGGCAGAAGGCTAGCTGCAGCCAACGCCAGCGCTACACCCGATCTCTCTGCAGTGCATTTTCTTTGTTCCTCGGGGGTCCTGAGCCGCAGCAGGAGAACAGCTGTCCTCCCAACACTTTTCAGATCTCAGCATACAGAATAGACTCTGTCAAATTCTGCTGATTCACAGCCACTTTATCTGTGGTTTCCTCTTGAAAGACGAATATGAAAGCTTTTTTTTTTCTTTCCTCCACTGCATTTCATCTTTTAACAGTCGCTTAAAACTGAATGCTGCATGCCGAAACTAAAATGATAAAAATAACACGACTAGTATCCTTTTAAATAGAAAGTGTAAGGCTTAATTCATCCAGTTGGTGTATTTTAAGTGGTTAGTCCTGCAAGTGCTTTAGTTGATTTATTTCTTCTTCTTCTTTTTTTTTTTTTCTTTTCTTTTTTTTACATAATATTGAACAATTACAATAAAGCACTACTTTCATATCCAAAATCCTTATACAATTGATTTTTAATGACCATATTGTCTGGTTTAAGAAGTGCTGTCTTGTTTCCATAATTATTCAGATTTTATGTCATTTTAAGATTTTATATAATTCTGATGATCAAAGCTCACAGCTAATGAAACCCCAAAATTCAGTTTGTTAGAAAATTAGAATCACAAAAAAGCAACCAATAAGAGAAGGCTCATGAAAAGTGTGACCAATCCGCATGCAGTGATTGGTTGGATCAATTAGTGAATCAATGTCCCACAGGTTTTTTTTTTTTTTTTTGTGTGCGTGTGTGTGCCACAGCTTTAAGATGAACTGGAGATGTTCTGAAAGCCTAGCCTGCTTTAAAAGCAACCATCAGCTCGTTTGCTGTTCGGTCTGGCGCCCCCTACAGTCCTTATAAATATTGGCTTGGATTTTGTGTGTTTTTTGAGCACATCTTGAGACAACAGTTCTTGAGATCCAGTGCCTGGGGAAAAATTAAAATCCCTTCCTCACATTTTCTGCCACAGTTTTTCCTTCTACTAATTTTTCCATCAAATTTTAGTTGCTTATTTTTCTAAGAAACTGAATTCTGGGTTTTATATTTTAATCGTTGAAACAAACCAATGGCTGGTGTTGCTTTATACAAGTAGCAGGCAGTTTGTAGGGATGTTTCATGGCTCTGATCCGTTTTCTGTAGCTCTTATTTCTGCTTCCTCCTGAGCTCCAAGGTCTTTTGACATTCTGTATTCTGCTGGTTGTGCTTTAGATTTGTTTCCTGTTCATTAATGTTTCTTCATCTTCAGTCACTTGCATCTTTTGTCAGCTACTCTTTAAATTTTTCCTCACTAGGTTTAAATGGTGACTATAGACAAATAACCCTATCCTGGTAGGTACAGCTTGCGATTTGTCAGCTTACTACCATCAACACCCCCACCCCACCCCTCCCTGCCCCACCATCCTGCCACTTTGATTTATTTATTTATTTTTTAAAGTTTGGCTTTCCTCCTTTTGGTTTCCATCCGCCGTCTCTCTGCACTCCCCTCCCGCTCCTCCTCCTCCAACTCCGCCGCCGTCCTGCACTTGACCAAAAGTACTAATCCACCAGTTTGTTGTTGGATTTAAGTTTTTTTTGTTTGTTTGTTTTTAGTTTAACCCATGAGATCAGTATTTGCACCTGTACCATTTCTGTGTATTGAATCTTGTCCAACCCTCTCCTGTTTGCTTATTTTTGTTTCTGCTGTGGTGAAATTCTGGTTTCCACAAACACCCAGAAAGGCTGTAGGTGACAACCAATTCCATTTTGTTGGTACCCATGAAAGATGTGCAGCAAAGACAAACCTGGAAATTAATGTTTTACTGCAGTAGTGTCATCTCACTAAACAATTTTAGAAAACTCTGGCTTTAAGGGTCGAGGCTGCCCAACACTTTGTGCAATCTGTCACTTTTTAAATTTTTATTTTGTGATTTGTCCTTTTTAATCTTGTTAGACTGCTTGGCATCATGAACTAGTCAAAATAGGAATAAAAACAATCTGGTGGCCTCCGACCGCAAACACACACTAATGTATCATCATTGGGTCTTCTACCAGGATCATGATCAAACAACACAAAATAAACCTACCATGACTTATCCACAAACCAAGCATCCTGTAAAAATTTACATTTTCCTAAGTTGGAGAAGGTGTCCGTAGACCCAAAGACTTAAGTATCTAAAATGAATCTAAAATGTTTCTTAATTTATTAAAAATAAAACTTTGCATTGGTCTTAAAAAATGGAGTCACACTCAGACATCTTCATTGCATTCTGTAACGTGAGGCAGATGAAGTTACTTCTAAGCATCTGCTAATAAACCCTTGCTAACTTGCTAGCTTTTTTGCATCCATTATTGGTAAATCCAAATTTATCGGCAGCTGGCTGACGTTGGTTTTTGTCACTGGTTTGCTTTTGTTCCCAGCACAGTGCATTAGAGAAGGATCTGCTAACCATCTCCTATATTATATTTTTGGACTTGAGTTTCATTCAAGGCAGTATTAGAGTCTTAAATTTGACTTGCTGAAACCTGCAGAGTGAGATGGTGCTTCTGCTACTGAAGTTTAATCTGAATGCTTTATACACATCTCAACCAGGGGTGCCAATAAATGTGACGGCAAAGTATTTGTTGTCTTACCGCCCATTAACATGTCATTTGTTGTCTTATGCTACATGCTAATCTGCTTTAATGTCAGACATGACGGCTAAATCATTTCAGGTCACCTTAAGATGCTAACCTGAGAATTAGATGTTAGTCAGCAGTAATCATGTGCTTTCTATAATGAGATTAAAAAAATAATTATTACATTGCTGTCAGAGCTGATTGCAGACACCCAAACCAAAATGTGACGGGACTTTAGTTCTGTTTGGGAATTCCTGGTTTCTGTATCCTGAGATGTGAAAAGGATTTGAAGTTTAGTTTCTGTTGCTGCCTCACATTGACAAAATAAGCTACAAGCAGAATTGAAGGAATGTTTTTACCTCAATTGTAGTTTATCTGATTTGAGTTGTAAAAACATAGATTTTCTGTATTTTTATCAGAAATCAGAAAAATCTGCTTTGTCAGGTTTTAAATGTGTCCAGTTGTAAAAATAAAATGCACAGATTCTGCACTTTTCTGTAGACAAAGTCATGATTGAAAATCTGATAAAAATGGAGCCCATCAAAGGAATTTTGGGGGCTTTAAAATTGCTTGTAAAACAGGCAGGCTGCTGCTTTTAATACCATTGTACAGAATGAGGAAGAGGCCAAGTGACCAGGGTCCAAACCAAACACTGTATGTTAGTGGCATCACACCAGATGTCAAGCACAGTGGTGACGGTTGATGATCTGGACTTGTTTTGCCTCCAAAGGATTTAGGATGCTAGTAGTCCTGACTTGGTGTTCCTGAGCCACCAGGCCAGACATGAATTCCTCTCTAGAGTTAGAGATGCTAAACACAGCAGAATGACTGAAAAGAATAAAGTCAAAGTCCAGACCTCAATCTGATTGAGGACCTTGTGAGATGGGACTTGGTACGGATAGTTTAAGTTTAGAACCTTGTAAAGAGCAAACTTGTATTGATGCCCAACCACTTGGATGAAAAGAATCAAAACTTTGTGATGTATTAGCAGGAAAAACCCATTGAGGGACATTTCCATTACATAACTGAAGGACTTTAGTCGCCAATATAGTCATTTTACTGAGTGTCCTCATCGGTCTGAAAAGCCCCGAATCAGAGCACCAAGTTCTTAGAAGCCAAATAGATGCTGCTCACCATGACCTTCCTTCAGGCAGTGTGACCTCTTCAGCTTCCAGCTGCTTGTTGACCGTGGCTTCATGTGTAGGCTGTCTTACTGTCCCATGTACAGAGGCGTGGTCTTGACACCCCACCCTGTTGTGATTTGTTACAGAAGGATGGAACCCCCCCAGCTGAGTGCAGGCAACAGTGAGTCCTTGCCTGGCTGCGATGAGGATCAGCTGCACTGTACTGGCTTCTCAAATTAAAAAAAAATAAAAGAAAAAAAAGAAGAAAAAAACAAAAACATACAAATTAAAAAAAAAAAAAATAGTTACTTATCGCCTTATAATGTTTTGTATTTTTCTTGGTAGGGAATTTGAAGAAAACGTTTCCAGATTTTTGTTACGAAACCAGTGGTAATATACTGCGAGCTGTTTGGCTCAATATACATGATATTTTACTAGACCTGTTTCCTCCTCATCCTTCTCTGTACAATAGCTAGACGACAGGAAGCTGTCGCCCTCAAACAGCATGACCTTGTTTCTTCACCGCTAAACTAGTTTGGGTTCTTGTGAAGTTTTTTGGATGTGTTTGCTCTTAGACAACAGCTGTGGTTTAGACTGCAGCAAAGTGGCATCAATTCACACCACCCCGAACCCCTTCCTATTGTCCCTTCCTTCCCACCAATTTCCAGGTTAGTTGGTTCTGGCTGTCCCAGGTGTTTTTTGTTTTTTTTCTTTGTTTTTTTTATTATTAATAATGACGCCTTGAACGCACTTGAACTAGCACTGTAGCATTGCCAACATCAAACACAGGACCTGCAACTTGGGTGTTCATTCCTGTTTGCCCAACTTTTACTTTTTCTCCCCAAAACGGACGCCAAAGTTGTCAGCCTACCAGAAGCGGCTCATCCTCAAGGTTTTCCCTCTCGATACATTCCAGTAAGCAGACTGGCTCAACGACGAACCTCTTGGTCTGGCGCTGTTCAACTGGACGGACTGTTAAAATAGATCAAACCCCCATTGCTTTTGTCGACCTCCTTGCTCCTAGGGCTCGGCATAAGCCCGGTTGAGTCTCTTGAACATTCCAGGGATTTCTGTTGAGTAAGGACTTGGCAACCTGTCCCGTAACCTCGTGATAAGGCTTTTCTTAGGCTCGCTGTGGCGTGGCTGTCGTCTATTCTATTGCACTTTGTACTAGTGTGTGGTGTGCCAGTGGTGTCGCGTGATAAGTTAGCAGAGTATTCCTTGTAAGCAGCACTTTGTCACTCTGTCTAAAATAAAAAGACCAGAGGGGATGATGGGCAGGTAATGACGCTCTGGAGAGCAGAAGTCGTTGCTCTGTGGTTTTTAAGTGCATTTCCTTTCCTACAGAAAGAGGCACTTTTTCAGAAGCTTTATCAAATCTTTGGGCAGATGTAGCACAGGGGATGAGCAAAAAGTGTCGGAGTCACCTACCCTTACTACTATCCCCCGTTTATCACCCTGACCTCTTGTGTCACCAATTTGTCCAGACTAAAGCCCAGCGGTTGAAGTCCTTTGTACATTTATTTAATTCACTGTGAAAGGGGGGAAATCACACGGCCATCGTTTTGGCCAGTGACCTTCCTCCGTCCCTGCTTCCACCTTCTTCCTTTATTTTATTTTCTCCTACCAAGAATGCCACAGAAAGTATGTCAGAGCAATACTTAAAGCCAAGAAGGGACTATGAAGAGGAATCCTAGCCTGCCACCCTCCTGGTGTCTTCAGATGTTGGTTGTGTTGGACCTTACCGTGTCCTCTGTGGAAAGCCGGGGGTATCTCTTATTCTGCAGGGAGCATTCACATCATATTCATTGAGAGAAGATGCGACTGGGCCTCTGTACGGTCACTCCTGAGCAGCTGTTGTCAAGGCGAAATGCTATGCTACAAAAATACTAATGTACTCAATACCTGTACGTGTATGTTCCTGAATAAATTGGTTAAACATGTCTCCTTGTTGGTTTTTCTTTTTTCTTGAGAACCATTTGTTGCAGTCATAAATGACAAAAGGGATATTTAGAAATCACAAGTTGATTTCTTATGGATTTTGAAATGGAGCAGCATTAGTCAAGATGCTTAAGCATACAAACTGAGTCTTTTCTATAGGTTCAACAAAAACAAAGTGTGACTTTTTAGCACAATGATTTTGGCATGATGCTAAGGAGCACGGCAGATGTTAGTGGGAGAATGTGGAAGCAAGGGCGGATTGTCCCGTCAGACTCAGTTCTTGAAATCACACTAAAAACAAGCCTTATAAAGGCGTACGATTGTTCAGGGTGACCCTGCCGAACCACACACCGTTTCACCCCATCTCTAAAGGCCCATCTTCTCATCTAGCTTTCACATATGGTAAAGCAGAAAAACGACAATCTTTGAACTGCTTTACTCATGTCTGTAGTAGAGGTACACCGTTAGTTTTCTGGCCGATCTTTTAAAAGCCTGACCTGCCGATTCCGATTTTGGTCGAAGCGGAGGTAGCTAAGATCAATTGAACATGGCACGGCCAGCTCAATCAGCGGTCTCCCAAAATTAAGGAAATGGGGAAGTGGATGGAGCAGGAAGATCTAGAATGGTTCGCTGCCTCCATTTCTCCTGGAAATAATTAGCTGCTTTAAGCTCCAGGTCAGGTCAAGAATCCAAAGCTTTTTTTTTTAGCAAATTGTAAAAAGTTATTTTAAACCATGATGAGATGAGTACACGTTGATCCATGGTGGTTGTGAATCGTCCATTGCTAAACTTATTTGGGTACAAAATGGTGACGCCTTCTACAGGACGTTTTGTACCCAAAACGAATATCTATCCTGTCTCATGGAAGGAAATTTGATAACTGCTGTTAATCGGGTGCCACCTTTTATACTAGGAGATGGTGTAATGCAAAATTTTCTGGAGCAGACAAAAAGACTTAACAGCTCAGGAAAATGAACAGACATTTTCATCGGAATGTCAGAAAAAATGTAATTGAATTGCTGTCTGCAATTTGTCTTGACAGTGAAATGAATGAAAAATGTTCTGACAGGCACCTATTTCCCAGACAAAGACCTGTTTATTTGCATCTTCGATTTTCAACGACGGTAGAGAAATTAATAGACTAAACTGATTCACTGAAAAACATTGAAGTCATCAATTTGGTTTTAGAACTAATCGATTCACTTTAGTGGCCGTAACATTTCTTTACCTTTGAATAAAGTTTACTGTGGGAGTATTTACTACAGAAACTAGAGATGTGCAGGTAAAGCACAGCTGTAAAGATCAGTACCAATATGTTAAAAGAACAAAATCTTTAAGCAAAGTTGCTCTAAATCAATTGTGGAGTCCTTCAAGGCTCCATCCTGGGTTCTGATTTATTCATATAGTAATAAACTCAAGTTTTGGAACAATTTTTATTTTTTATATTTGCAGATGACACATATTAAAAACATTAAAATATTTAGAACTTTTTCTTTCACAAAATGAACATTTTAAACCAAATCTATTCTTGTACGCACCTTCATCGTTCCACACATTTCTTTGTTAGGAGATTTGAGTAAAATCGCTGTAAATATATTAAAATTAACCTTAAGAAATCTTGAGAGTTTCGTGGAGTTTTAAAATTTTTCGCGCTAAATTCCGCCAGAGGGCGCTGTGGCGCTATATTTCAAACGCACGGCACTTCATGGACTCTTGAGGGGTTTTGCACTGGAAATGGAATATGACCACTAACACATCAACCAAGAAATATACAGTTAGAAAAAGGGCGACCCGCAGCAGTGATGTAATAAATTCGACATCGTGGAAGTAAAGCAGATTAGAACTAGTCAGTCATGGATGGATGTAAAAACAGCCTCAAGGATTCAAATTTGTAGTAAAAAGTAGATTTTCTCCTGCAAACTTTAAAAAGGCAAAAGAGACAAATCTCAGGGGAGTGAAGATGGAGGTCTCTCTGTGTAGTATAAAGGGGAGTCTTAATGACCGGGCCTCCATGGTCTCGGGGGGGTTCACTCTACTCAGAGGGGCGGTGCACTTCTCCAGACCCCTCCCGCCCCCAAAAGCCGCTCCACAAACAGTGACCGGCAGGCAGCCTGCTAGTCAGCCGCTTCTTCCTCATCCAGCAGCCACGGCTGCATCCCATGCCCGCAGCCTCTCCGGGATAGAGCGCCATCGATCGAGCAGAGTCCGTGCGTCCGTCAGGCTGGAGGTCCGCAGCGGTCGGCCGAACATGCTGGAAAACGGGAGGAAGGTGCACAAGGAGGGTCTGCTGGAGAAGCGGAGCGACGGGCTGCTGCAGCTTTGGAAGAAGAAGCACTGCGTCCTGACCGAGGACGGCGTGCTGCTGCTGCCGCCCAAGCAGCACGATCACCCGCAGCAGCAGCACGGCGGCGGCGGCGGGGACACGGGCAAAGTCAAGGAGCTCCACTTCGCCAACATGAAGACGGTGGACTGCGTGGAGCGGAAGGGCAAGTACGTCTACTTCACCGTTGTCATGACGGAGGGGAAGGAGATCGACTTCAGGTGCCCGCAGGACGAGGGCTGGAACGCGGAGATCACCTTGCAGATGGTCCAGTACAAGAACCGGCAGGCGATCCTGGCCGTCAAGTCCACCCGGCAGAAGCAGCAGCTGCTCGTCGTGCAGATGCCCGGGCAGAAGACCGTCCGGAGCTCCCCGAGCGTGGCGTGACCCGCGGGGAGCCCCGCACACACCGGCGCGCCTTCAGCGGTAAGACAATGGGAGAAGCACCGGGGGGGAGGAGGGGTGTAAACAAAACAAACCAAAAAGCAGGCATTCCATACGATAAATTACAATACAGGCTTTTTGACTCAATTTAATGCTTGTTAAAAATCGCAAAGTCTAAAAGATATTTATTGAAATGGCTCACAAATGAAAGGTCCAGAAGGCCAAGTTGGTCATTTAAAACGCTGCTGCGTAGAATAACTTCCAAATTTGTACCATGATGTAGTGCAGCTCTCGCTGCTCCACTCAGATTTCCACACACGTGGCTTTTCTGTGGCAGCAGCTGATTTGTGATCTTCTAACACAACTTGAATGTGTGTGTACCCATAAAAATATTAATCAGTTGTGTTAACTGTTTTTTTAAACTGGTGACAGGAAGTATGTTCAAGTGCCACATCTGCCCAATTTTGTTTTTCTAACAGGGCCGACCTAAAGTTAAAGGAGGGCTCGGGTTGGATTTGATTCAAGCCCCCACCAGCTAGCACAGCAGCTCCTTGTAGATCTGTTTTTAGATTACTCCAATGACATCACCATAAAATTATTTTTCCCTTGTTCATACATTTTTCATTGTTCTCCATGAAGTACAATTGACAACAAAACAAGGTGCTAGTCTGTTGGAGCTAAAGGGCTCTGGGATGCCCCCTGCTGGCCCAGGGACCCCAAGCAGCAGCTCATTTGCTTATGTCTAATTTTCATCTTTGCTGGGATTGTAATTTAACTGTACGCACCACAAGGGGGCGCCAATTCTCACTGACTAGAAATGCTATCATTTAAACTGATAGTTTAGAGTTTTAGAAGTAAAGTTCCACAATGTTATAATCAGTATTAGTTTCCTTACCTCTTGACAGATGACATCGCTCTATTTTTTTTTTTTTAGAAACATGAATAAGCACTAAGTGCGATGGAATGCCAGCTAGCAGCTAATCAGATGGGCACAATATTTCAGTTGATTTTGGCTATTTAAAGCAGAAAAGGTGTAAAATCTTCACATTCTTATGAGACACATTGCTAGGCACGATTGTTGCTGTTTCCCTGCTGACCCTTGACTCCTCTCTAAAACCACCTAGAGTTGAGGAAACTCTAGGTGGTTGTTTCTTTATGTAGAAACCATATCAGACACAACTATTGCCAATAAGTTTTGTAGTTTCACAATAGCCTTTGGCTGCACTGCTCTAGTGAGATCAGCAGTTTAATCTATGGGCATTAGGTCTATGGATTTTGTAATTACTCTTACCTTTTACTCTATAACTGTAAAAACGGTTCTATTGTTGTGCCCAGAGTGGGGTTTTACCTTTCCTCTGCCTCTCTCTGTAAACCACAGTCAGTCTAATTGATTCTTATCCGCAGGTGAATTTGACACTCAGCCGAGGAAGACAATGAACCCAGGCTTCATCTCCCCCTGCTGCTGCTTCACCAAGCTCCATTCTGCAGGAGAACTGAACCCCCCACACCCCAAATCATGATGTGGTCTCCACACACCAGCCCTCCCTGGCCCCCCACTCCTCTTTTCAGTACAGAGACTTGCTTCACAAAAGACTGATGGACAAAAAGCATGTGAGAAAACATCTGTATTCTACCGTGCAATGGGTTTCGTCCCTTATTTATTAGATGTGTATATATATATTTTTTATATGTATATAAAAAAAATGTTTGAATGTCAAGTGTGAGAGTTACTGGAGGTAAGCATTCGGTCGACTTGGACTATCTAACAAACTGGAACCTCGAGGGAACGTTTGGTGACGTTCCCTAAAGGTTACAAAGCCTGAAACTTTCAAGAGACGATGATGAGGGAAGGCTGGCCCGGTGACACGCCAGCACTTCCTGTAGCTTTTAGGGAACGTTCTCTCAACGTTCCCTAGGGTGTACGCTGTATGCTAGTTGAACCAGCTTGTTATGGATAAGATGTGTCGATGCTTCTGGTTTTATTTTCTAACAGAGCCAAAGACTCATTTGATACATTTCTCTTGTTGCGCAGTGTTTCCTCTCACTTCACTAAACATGTACAGATAGAGAAATGATCGCGCTCTGCGGATTAACGGTTGGTTTTATATGCTTGATTTCAATGGTGTATTTTAGTGTTTTCATTGTGTGCTTCAATTGCTTTCCGCAACTTTATTTTGCTACATTTGTAAATTGAAGGAAAGCTGTTGCTATGTTCTTAAGTGATGGCTTTTTAACCATGGACAATAGGGTTAAGGTGACTATTTCAAAAACTGAGCTGCTTCAGAGACCATTTCAATGCCTGGATTAAATCTTAATGGAAACATAACATCACATTAAACTTCGTTAGACCTCATCTGATCAGAACCACACCAGAATTGTCACAATCAACAAAATGGTTGTCATGTCATGAGGCTTGTTGTGCCTCTGATTAGGAGATTTAGCCAAAGCTCTTTTTCTCGGCTACAGAAACTAGGAATTTATTGAAATAAGTTAGCATCTGAGCGATTTGCTTTGTCAGCTTGTGATGCGTTCGGTTTGTATGCTGAAGTTGGAATTTTGACTTGGTAAATCAAAGGTTTCCAATTAGCTCAGGCCCAACTGTTCGTTGCACTTCAGAAATGTCTTGTTCTTGTGAACAGGTATGAAACAGAAGAGTAAAACTACAAAATAGTGGCGCGTGAATACAGAATAGAGCAAGAATTGGCAATTGAGCAAAGTTTGCCATTTGTTCAACTGTCACTTTTTGTTTTTCTTTGTGGTAGAACGCAGCTGTGTAGCCAGCTAATCTAGCTTCCTAACTGGTTGAGTTGTTAGCTTACCAATAGCTGTCTGTAAACGGTGTGACAATCTGACAGTCTGTATTGTCCAACAAGCAGTTTTTGATGCTAAAAGCTATTGGCTTGTATTGCAATTTCCTGCCTAGCAATGCTATTAGCCTTAACAATGAACACAACAATGGGCAAATCTCACTTGGTTTTGAGCATAAAACTGGAATGCATTTGTAGAACCATTTTAAAAGAAAGCAAAAATGCTGCCTAGCCAGCCAATATTTAGCTTGCCAAATATTTGGTGTCAATTCCTTAAATCGGTGTGCTAACTCTGGCTGATAGCACTCCTGGTGTGACAGGATCCTAAATAACACCATCATAATACAAGACGACAAAGTCATCCTATAAAATAGCTTCTTGATGGTCACAACAGGAAAACTTTTCCTGATCTCTATAATGTCTCTGCTTCAAGTCGTCTCTTGCTGATTTGTAGCAATATACTGAAGAGGGACAGCTAATCCTTATCCATTACTTCTAATTAGATCCAGATGGCTTTTGTATGACTCGAATAACAGAACAGCAACCATCTAATACAAATTTAACATTTTAGTGATTGCAAAATGAAGGACACAACTATCCAAATTAGTCTCTGTTACAGCTCAGTTTTTTAATGTTTGGAAAGAAAGTCACTTCTGTGCTTAACAGATTGAAGGCCTGGGAGAGTTTTTATGAGGAAGTAAATGTATTAATACACATAAAGGTGGCGGTGCAGAGGAAGAGTCAGTGCCACATGTCAATCAGAGGCTTCAGAAGTGTCTTGTGTTCCACCAGGACGTATTTTATCTCACTGTGGCTCATGATGTTTCCTCTTTCCTGGGCGGGTCTCCCACCGCTCACCAGCGTACCGCAGTTAATCCAGCACATGCCTCTGTGTTGCTGTCATCTTCCACACAGGGCCAGAGCCGTTGCCCTTTATCTGACGACGATGTTTCCCCGACATGCCTTCCCGTTTTCATCATTCCGCACTGTTAGGAACCACTGTCCAATTTCTTATTTCCACGGAGATTTATTTTCATACCTCGAAAAGATACATTCCATTAAAAAAACAAACAAAACTAAAAAAACTAAACCCGCCCAGCGTCTTGTGTGGTTTCTGTTTTTCTCCCGCAGCAGCAGATGAATGGCAGGGCCCTGTGGCTCAGTGGGGTCACGGTAATGACCTGTTTAAGTGGCTCCCACTCAGTCAGTCTCCAGCCTTTCAATCCTTTACAGCCGCTGAACCGCTCACCCCGTGTTTCCTGGTCTAAATGTAGCCGCCACACAGAGAGTTGGATTTCACTGCCAGTTGCTGCCGCTTAGACAAACTGCCAGCGTGCAACGTGAACGTCGCACGTGGCATCGGCCACTCTGTTGCCTAAAACCCCAGCTAATTCAATTAAAATAGGCCCGTGTGACGGCACCTTCGCTGATCCGTGGAGGGGTTTCTGCTGCATCGGCGTAATGTTGCTCAAAATTAAAATCTGGATTTCACTTTCAGCTGCTGCCTGTATCCATTACGCAGCACAAGGACCAACATAATCATCGGTAATGGGTGTGTACAGTATTGTCAATCAGGTTTCGTGATATGTTACATTAGCTTTGCAAGAAATGTAAAAAAATAAAATAAATGCAACTGGATTCCTAACCCTTTGCTACTACGGCTTGGAAAAGTATTCAAACTTGTATGTTCTCCATTAAGCCATGTTTAATTTTATTTTTTCCTCCAGGTTATTGAAATAATATTCAACTCTGACTCACTTATATACTTTTGGCCACCTTTACATTTCGTCCAGCCAAATTCTGAAGAAATTTCACCTTAAGACGAACGAGCCTCTACAATCTCTGGAAAAAAGTGCGTCCTCACTGAGATTTACTACAAAAGAATAATGTCTTTGATGGACTCCTGAGGAGCATTTTGAAGAGGCAAAGTTGAGTTAGTTTTTTCTAAGTGGAGTTTCACATATTGACAGCAAAGTTAACCGTCTACAAACAGAACTCTAGCGTCAAAAAGCCCACAGAGAGAGAGATTATGTTCTGTGTTCAAACAGATGCATGCAAAACAAACTTTATTGGACAGGAATGAGTTTATAAAGGGAGCCTCAAGTAAGCACCATTTTACGACAAAGAGTTAGCTTTTTATTCCTGCCTGTATACTTTGTACAGACTTTGGTGCCCTGACACTGAACCCCATCTACTGAAAATTACAAGAATTTCACAAGACGCGTGAAAATAAAAACACAAGAACGTGTGCTTGTTTCCAGGTTTTGGTTTGCGTAGTCAAATCTAAATTGAAACCAATTAAAAGGCATGAAAAAACTGTTAAACATTTAAGTTTTTCATTGGTAGCTTTCTGTAGAAATCGTCTTCCAGCGTGGAGGAGAGATCAACCGGAAGACAGTTTAAGTTAAGAGTCCCGGCTGCTGTTGACAGACTGCTTTGAACAAGCCGCTGCAGCTGCTCTTCAAACATCACTTAAGAAGTCTTTGCTGGGACTCGGAGTGCCGGGTGACCGCTAACTAATTTCTCACCGTCAGCGGCTGTCTTTGATCGGGGACAAAGTTGTGTGAACTCGTGACAGCAGGAGCAAGTGGCTGCAAGTGATTTAGGAAGAGCATCCAATCCAGACATGCAGAGCCTCCTGTTGTAGCTCAACTGCGGCTGTTTTGACACAAAACTTCAACCAACTTACAAGAAAAACAAAACTTTGTACGTGCCTTGTGCAAGGATTCATACAGCTTAAACCACTCCAGTGAAGGCTATTGTACCCAACGTCAAACCTACCTACCTACTAAATCTTTGTTGGTACTTTTCATACTTTTTGGTATGTAGAGGACACAGCAGACAAATGCTTTTCTTTAGCAATTACAGGGAAGATGCTGTGCTGTCCAATGGTAGAGGCTGAAAAAAAAAAAAGAGTTCCTGCAGGTCAGCTGCTCAAAGGTTACGCTAGCTGCGTTCCCATTAACAGTAAAGTTGCGCAAATTGAAATTACAAAATTAAATGTGCTAATTTAGAAGAAACTCAAAGTTTTTGCACTGGAATAAAGTTGTTTTTGAGTCGTATCGAAATAGATGCATTTCGCAAAACTTGCAACGGAGACATTTTTCTCCCCATCACACGAGTCACGTGATCAACAGCTGGATGTTACTACTGACAACAGGAAGTAGTAGGATGATAGCATGTTACACAGTTCATGAAAAATTGTATTATTCGAATGTGTTGAATCCACATCTCTTCTGTAAAATCGCAATTTCCCCAAAACGCCGCATACGCAGCCAAACCATCTTCATGTGTTGGAACGGTCCAGTCAAATCCATCTAGTTGGAAATCATTGGCAAGACTTGAAATTTGCTGTCCAGATGTTTACTATCTAAAAATTTGCAAAAAGATTTTAGCAAATCTGTTAGAAACGTAACATAACAGATGCCCTGAGGGAGGTTTGTTAAGCAGAACTTAAAAAGAAACAGCTAAATCAAATCTCCAGCTTGGTGATCACTGTTTCAGATTCCCTCATGGATCATCATTTCACCTCCATGTCCAATCACAGATCCGCCAGACACCTGGAGGCCGCATCCTGCTCAGACCGTTTGGTTCTTCAAAGAGATAACAGGTAGGCAAAGAAAAGCCCATTATTCGGGGACATTTGGCGTCGGCGCAACTCAATAGGCTTCGTCAGACGGGGAAACAGCTCATCAGAACCAAGAACAGGGAACAGATTGTTCACACACTCGCTGTTTTGTCTTCTGCCTGCTGTGTAGGTGGGAGATACTGTAGTGTTGGATTGCTTTGTGGTGCTTCGCTCAGGCTGTGTCTTAGAACTGAAGCCAACTTGTTTGTGCCTTCTGGGTCTACTGTATTTCTGAATTCTAGCAAGACTCCCTCTCTCTTTCTCTCTCTCGCTTTATATTTCTTTTTACAACTTGTATCTTGAAGCCGGCGAGTTTGCAGAGCAGAATGACGTCATACCGTAGAACTTGAACCCCGACGTTATGTCTCTTATGATCGGCCCCAGTCTGCCAGTAAACTGTGACGTTAGCATTTTGAACTCCCGGAACACTTAGCCATCTGCTCAGCAGTCCATAAACTCTGCTTTATGCCTTCTATTTAAATGACCCAAATGGCAAAGAAATGATAACAATAAGCACGACAAGCCGGTGTGCCGATTCTCATTGTTTGAGTTCACTCAGCGATTGTGTGAGTCTGTGTTTCAGCGAAGCCAAGCAAAGAAAAAAAAAAAAAAAAAGACCTTCTACAGTAGCTGGTAGTCTTTGTGATTCATAGACACAATGTGTGCTGATGTTTTTATGCATCTGTGCTTTTACAAAGACTCACCAACATTCTTACAGGAACTAGTTCTGACTTCCAGTCCTCTGTTTCAAATTGCCGTGTTTCCATTAAGCAAATTTATTTTCAAAATGTCAAATTGAAAATATTCTATGGTCGATGGAAACGCAACTTGTGCCCGAGTTCTGATTCTGTCTTTAGTTCACGATTATGTATACGCAAGTACTTTTTTGCAAAAACGAAAGGAAAAAAAACACTGAGTTAAAAAAAGAAAATAAAAATCAACCATAAAGATCTAAACTTAGATACAGAGTTACTGGGCAGTGAACTGGAGAAGTATTGATGGACTTCAAGCAGCAGTTCACTGCTTCTCTCTGTGGGAGTTAAAAGTTTGCCCTGTCAGTAGATTTGGCTCTCCCTCCACTTCCGTGCCCTTTGACCCCGTCTTTGCTTGCTGGCTTTACTGCTGGACCACCTTCCACTCTAACTACCATCGCAGTCTCACCACACACACACACACACACACACACACACTGAGCAGCACTTACTGGCCAACCACCCTGCAGAGTCAGTGCTGGTCAGCTGGCTCAGCCTCACTCAGCGATCAGAGCAGAGCTCTGGCGTCAGAAGCAGAAATGTCACCTTGGTCTCTGCCGCAGCTGGAAAAGCGTTTGGAAATTCAAAGCGACGGGGAAATCACATCCCCAACTCACTCTCCGGCAGACGTTGACGACTTGGTGTTTTAAGTCTAATACAAGTTTGATTCATCTTGATGATGGCTGAACTTGCCTTATTGTTTGGTATCTAATCTTCCTAGTGCAACAATATGCAATTTCTACCAGGTTTTCTTCCAGCATTGCTGTTGTATTTATTTCCTCCTCAGCATTTTTCCGAAGGTGCAACCAGACCATAAAATTGCTCAAATTGGAATTTCGAAAATAAATTTGCTAAAAGGAAACGCGTCAATTTCAAAGAAAATAAAAACCCTCATGTTTTTTTATGATTTTTTTTTTTTGTATGCAAACATCTGGTTTCAACTGTTAGCGCTACTTTGTGTTACTCTATCACAGACATAGTTATCACTAATTATACATAAACTCTTCAGACCTCTATGTTTTTTTTTTCTTTTAAATTCAATACTTTCCTGCTGGTCTGCAAATGCTCAAACACGTGATCCAGGAAGCAGGGAACATATTTAATCCGAGTTTTCGTCTCAGTCAAGCCTCCTGTTGTCCACACACTCACACATAATAAACGTCCTCCGCCTTATCAGTATCAGTATGCTGCCGCTGTACGCTGAAGACTGCTCCATACAGACAGGCTGTCTGCACCGCGCTCGTTATCTGTCCCTTCACCTGTGCATACACACACACACACACACACACACACAGGTGAGCCGACAATCACAGCAGCCAGGCAGCTGAGATGACTCGACTTCCTCCCCCAAGGTCAGCGATAGGCCAGGCAGCAGCAGGGACACCTGTTCCCCAGCCAATCCCTGACCTCCCTCTGTTTGCGTGAAAGGCGCAGTTCCTCTTTTGCATGAGATAAAGCTGTTTGTTACACTGGGATTATTATTTTTTCCCCCAGGAGTCAAACGGCAGTTGAAAAAACAATGCAAATGGAGACGTTGCAGTAATTTGCAGATGAACTGATTTTGTAAACAGAGTTTGTGCCAAAATCAGGCAGGCTTCTGTGTTTTCAGAACAACTTGCTCTTCTTTATCCCGTTTTGGATGCCGCCCCATGTGTCTTCAATGTTAAAAATGTTTAACATTTATTTTTTAAAGCCTCTCTACTTAAGTCCAGAATTATTCTCCCACCGGCTGCAGATTTACATTGAAAATGGTTTTCGTTCAATCGCGAAGTTTGTTTCTGATAGAAAATTATGGAGCTAGATCAGGGCCATAAAGTTTGTTCGGAAGAAAAAAAAGAATTGAAACAAACAAAAAAAATAATTTGAAATTGGAAAAAAAGGTTTCAGAAGAGAAAAAAACCAACCTTGAATCTGAAAAGTAGTTTTTGAATTTTTGTTTCCGTTTATTTCTGTCGAACAAATGTTAGGGCATCAATTTAACTGCTTCTAAGATGAGACAGGAATCTCCATGATATCTAGTAACACCATAGCTCACTAATGCCATTACACATGTGTGCAAAACTCTGTTGATATTCCACTAACGTCGAAAAACACAATTAACAATTTCACACTTGTGATCTTTCAATTAAATAAGAAAAGCAGTTAAAATCATGTGAATAAGTTGGGACATGTGAATAAGTTGGGACTCCCACTGGACTGAAACTAAAGTACGAATCATTTTTACGTTAACTATAACTTCAGCGTAACATAAACAGAAATAAACGCAGATCAAGAGACACAAAAATACTTTGATGTCAACAACTGGAGGACAAAAGCTGCTCATTCAAGTGTTTTTTTTTGTTGCCAACAGGAAAAATGCAAAGGAAATTTGAGAATAACTGTAAATCTGGTCAATGCTGGTTCTGCAGACAACAGCAGCTGATCAGACATTTCTTCAAACTTCATAAACACACAACTTTTTACGCCTCAGAGGCAGATCTGACGTTTCCCACTGAATTCTCTGCAGCTAATACAGCTAATCGTTGTCGCTCTTCCCCAGCAGCAGGCTTCCCTCTATTTTGGGCATCGCCGCCATAAACCCAGAAACCGTTTTGTCTCCTGGATTGTGATTCAGCAACGCGGACCTGAGCTAATGTAAGAGCAGCAAGGCCTGTAATATGGGTGTGTTAGGCTTTGTGTGTGTGTGTAGTGACAGGGATAAACATGGCTACTGCTGCGTTTGCACCGCTTATCCTCTAAAAGCAGAGAACATGATGATAAGGTTAGATTAAACAAAAGCTTCCCAGAGAGTATTATCTCAGTTTCTGGACACACAGAGGTATTTAGAAACAGTGTTGTAGAAATCTAGTTTGCAAGCTCTATATTACATTTTTTTGCCTCAGACGTCACATTTCTTTTTCTTGCTACATTCAGATTGTCTGTCACAACTGTAGGGTGTTTTGTTTTCATTTGCGTTTGTATCCTTTATTATTGCTTTACAGGTCTTGCCATATTTTGTCTCATTAGTATTGCCTGTTAGGTCTTGCCATATATGGTAATTCCTTTATATTTAGTTTCCTCCTTTATTCTGGTATTCTGTTTCTTGTACTTTTTGTATTTATTTCTCTTTAGTTTATTGTTCACCTCCCCTTCACAGCTGTTCCCCATTACCTGATTCTTCACATTTGCCTCTGATTAGTTCTTGTGGTTTGCCTTGTCTCTTCCTTACTGTCTTCTGGATCCTTCCGTCACGCCGCCCATCTGACTCCATGGTTCATCTCCTGCCTTCTTAACCTGTAAGTTCCTGACTTGAACACATTTCGCTAGTTAGCCACTAACTACTAACATGGCTCTGTCGTAATTATATATCAACGGTCTAATGTTATTAAGAAAAAGCCTACTACTAAAGTATTAGCCTAGCACCTGCCATACTCCTAGTTTTCTGCTAAAGATAAGATAGATAAAAACTACTTCTACAGCTTCTCTATATTGTATGGCATTGATAAATAGAACCAAAGAAGTACAACTAAGCCACTAATTAGGCTGCTAAAGGTTAGCTTGTATCTTTAGTTCAGCCTGGCCATTGCCTTCCTACATTACTCTGGGCTTTCTCCCATTTACTTACTTTCCTCCAGAAGAATTTCAAGTGGGCCAATCAGCGAACAGAAGGAGAATTTGAATTGTAGTTTTTAGCAATGTCAGTGGAGGAAGTGAACGAAGCAAATTCAAATAGTAAAAGTATCACATTTTTTATGCTGTCAATCAATAAAGTTGATTAACAGAATATGATAATACTTGTATATATAAATTAAGACGTTTTCAGCCATGCTCATTACCAGTAGGTGGCGGCCAACTTCCAATAGAACTCAAGAAGAAGAAGAAGAAGAAGAAGAAGAAGAAGAATTTTCACAGTGGAGGACCGCTGCTGACAGCGGACACAACTTCCGGTAAGCTTCACAGCTCAAACTTGCACGTTACACACTTCACTTTAGCAATTGGGTAAAATGTAAAACCTCAGAACAGTCCACTCCTCCAGAAAGCAACCATTTCTCAACAGCCAAGACTTGATGTACGAAATGAACAAGGGGCTGATTTTTTTTAATTTTTTTTTTACCAGGCTATCTTCAGCTATAAGGCTTTTTTATCTGAGTAAAATTAAAATTCTGATGTGTTTCACACAGCTAAGCAAACAACTAATGAATGCAGTAATAAAATCTCTGTATTTATCTATTTAAATTTGAAAATGGATAGGCTAAAGGCTCAACTATTTAGTAAGATATTTGTGGACGTTTTTAGCTGAATTACAGCCACAGGAGAGTTTCTGGTTTGAAGACACAAATGCAACCATGTCAAAGCAGTTCAGCCAGGCTTCAAACACGACTCCTGCATAATGGCAGGATTGTTTTTGGGGTCAGAATAACCTCATCAATAAAATGTTTTTATGTCTCAAAATAGTCCACCATGCACTCAATGCTCCGGCTTCTCTGTACTTCTCAGAAACACTCCGTCTTTGGTCATCTTTCAGGTCAGAAGGTTCAGGCCATTCAGCCGATCTGATGGGGAGGCTTTCAGTTCCAGGTGGAACAAAGCTTCCTGCTGACCCCAGGCCGGTTATGGCTGTGCTTCTATTCTCAAAAACACCCCTCTAAACTCTTCTGTTCCTATACGCCTACAGTCAGCGTCTGTGTTTGAATCGGAAGTTGCTATTGCTTTCCTGATTGAAGAAAAACACGCGGTACATCTGGACTTATGAACCGATTCACCTGATTTCCTGTCTTTCGTTAAGTCATACATCTTGTGTGCGGTGCCTTGCCGTACTTGTATCTTTTAAATTTCTTCATGTTTTGCCATGTAACAACCACTATCTTCAATGTATTTTACTGGGATTGGAGGTAATAGACAAGCATAAAGGCGCTCATAGCAATAATAGGAAGGAAATCCATTCACTTCTTGCCACAGGTTCTTGATTAAAATTTGACTTTGACATTCCTACAAACACACGTATGATCCCAGATGTTGATTGCAATTCTGCATGTTTAGAGTTCTATCCAGATGGAAGGGAAATATCAAAGTAGTTACACAAATTGACATTTAAATTTAAATTAAAAAAATTACAAAAATTGTTTCTTGATTAAAAAGTTTTGGCGCTAAGATGAGGTGGTTTCTTTGGCCGCATTGAAATTGCCTTATTTGGCAAAACTGCAACCGAAGCACTTTTTTTTTTTTTGTTTAATTGTATTTTTTTGCATCACACTAGTCACACGATGTTGCCACTGGCGCAAACCATGACGAAGAAGACAGGAAGTAGTCTTCCTGCGAAGGCAGAGGAGCCTGTTTTTATGCTGTCACAACAGTGACTGTTTGAGCAAATATGTTAAAAAAAAGTTATATATTTTTTTAATAAAAGTTACATACTGCAGCTTTAAATGATATTGAAGTTTGTGGTCATAACATGGCAAAATTTGGAAAGGTTCAGGCAGTATGAATCCATGCACAACGTACCTCCTGCTGGAGATTAAGACGCAACGTTTCATGCCGATATGTTTCTCACTTGATGAAGTGATCCTGCTTGCAGTCGGGTTTATTACGCGACACTCGTCCCTGTCACTTAATCCCTCTGTCTGAAGCTTGAAGGGCGCGTTTGCATGCAGGAATATGAGCGTAAGGTGGAGTTCTGTGATCCGATACCACAGAACAATGATGTCTTTTATTGGCAGAGACTCTCGGGTCAGAGAGGCAGAACTCGGCTCCTTGGTGTTTCCTGTTGATTCAGATATCAGGAGTGTAGAGATGGTGCGGGTGGCTGTGTCGGGTGTTGACGTGCAGATGACACGTCACACTCCACACCGTCTTTGATCGGACCGGGCTTTTGAGGAAGTCCTGCTGTCATGGTGCTGCTTCAAGTGAAACCACAGGTCAGCTGGTGACCTTTGCAGGTTGCCTGTCTCTATACCTCAACATACTGTATTTGATTCTATAAGCTGATAACCAAACATTTTGAAAGTGGACATCTATTGAAGTGGCAGTGTGCGTTAATTTTTCTTCCTGTTTGATGGTTTATGCCCCGTTCCAGGGACACGTAACTTTAAAGCTCGTTTGCGGCTTTACCTTTTTAATCAAACGAAATTTTGCAATCAGTGGATTGTTTTCCATCTGTTGCCATCAAATGAGGAACCATATGGAAGAAGATTGGAGCCACTGGAGCAAAAACAAAATTAGACTTTTTCTCGAAATTCTGATTTTTAGATCTCAGAAGATTAAAGTAAGAATTCAAAATATTTTTTCTTTTTCAGTTTGTGGAGTAGTTTTCCCCTTCCGTAGAATCGGGATGTAGTCAGTGTGGCTGAAAAAAAAAATCCAAATTTTAAGCAGCCACCAAAAGCCCTGAAAGTCTATTTAACTCTCATGGCGTTTAGAGTGAATTTAAATGATGTTTAGTTTGTTCCAGAGGCTAAAGCTAGCAGCTATTCAGAGAGGGACTGGTCAGTCGTCAATACCAAGAGATATCCACTGTCCTAACAGAACTATGATCTCACAGAGAGAACGTTTTTGTTGAGAGATCACCTTTTTGTTTAAAAAGTGATGTAATCAGTCACCTTTTAGACAAAACCTCACATCAAACTGTCCCTGTTTAGAAGCTCAACGTCTCTTGGTCATTTACATGAGAGGGCACAAAGGAAACAACTGTAAATATGAAATCATCTTTGAAAATGTGGGAAATGACCTGAAGGTGGACCTGCAAACACAAAAGAGAAGCTTTTATAGAGAAGAGAATTGAGAACTGGTGAACAGTCTTTTGAAAGGCTGCCCTTCAAACGCTGGCCTCTCCATTTAGTCGGGTCGTCGTCTTTTATTTAACTCAGAAAAATATGACGTTTTTTAATCCTGTGTCGTGTTCATGAAGGCGGTTGTCAAGCCTTGCTTTTCGAGTGTGTTTACATGCTGTTTAGATGGAAGCCAAAGATACGACGGCTTCATAGGGCCGTTGTAGAAATTAGTTTTTATTTTTCTAGACAATTTCAGAGGGTTTTTTTTTTCCTCGCAAATTTTTGAACTCTTGAAGCACATAAATTTGAGATTAGTCTCAACATAAATTTTTTTTTGTGGAATTTTGCTTCCCTTTTTCCATGTGCAATGACACAGAATGTTGCGTCGATGGGGTAGCAGTGGCTAAATTTGGAAAATCAGGCCTTACCTGCAGTTTTCCTGGACTTTAGAATAGAATTTCCTAAAGTTTCCCAATGTAAATTTCCCCTCCTCCTCCTTCCTCTCAATCTATCCTGCATTTCTTCTCGGTAACAATGAAATGTTCTTTTTTTTCTCTCCCTGTTCTCTGCCCATCTCTCTGTCGTTTTCGTTCCAACACTTCCAACCTGTCCTTCTCTGGTGCTAAATGACAAAGATCTCATTCACGCCTGCTTGGGGGCCATTTTTTGTGGAACCCAAGAGAGTAGAGGGGTTGGGGGGGCAACAACACATTACCAGCCGGCAGCTGAGGGGGGACGACTCGCATTTAAGAAGAGAGAAAAAAAAAATGAAGTTGGGGTTTCAATTTATGCAGCTTCTTTCAATGTCACCGTGTGGTCTACCTCACTTCCTCTGTGTCGTCGTATCCCTCCGCCCGCGCACCCGTCCCGCTTTTGCTCTCCAACCTTTTAATATTCCGTTGTTCCCCCTCGCAGACGACTATGCATTTTTCTCCCAGAAGCGGCACTGTCGCGTTTCTGAATGTTTTGGAGTGAGCGGAGCGGCGTGCGAGAGCGAGGAAGAGCCTGAATTCTAATGCGACTGTCGCCGCAGAGCGCTGCTGCCGCTCAGTCAACCCCGAGTGCGTTTGTTTTGCTCGTTTTGAAACAGGAGTGTGTCATTACGCCTCTTAATTGCAGTGAACGGTTGGATGGCGACGCCGAAGCTGTCAGTAGACAGAGGCGAGAGAAGGGAAATATGGCGGAAAATGAAAGCCACCTGGGCAGAACATTAGAAAATCAATCTGTCAAACGACGGCTGTGATTACGAAGCAATTTAAAACGGTGCAGAACAATAAGTTTAATCAGCAACAGAGCCAACGTTGACACTCCAAGTGTTTCGCCTCGGTTATGTTCTGTTGCTTGGCTTTTGTTTTAAGAGCCTCATTGTAAGGTTCGGTTTGTTGAATTTGTTCTCACAGTTCTTCAGTCAGGTGGTTGTTGAAGAGCAGAGAGTATTTATACAAGTCTCAGGATTCAGCGTCTGTTAATGTCTTCTTATAACTTGGCTCCATACGTTTTCATTAACCTTAAAATTGCTCAAATTGAAATTCCAAAAGTAAATTTGCTTAATTGGAAACATGGCAATTTAGGGAAAAAAAAAAACAACAAAAAAAGTTTTTTGCTAAAGGCTTTGCGCTAGGATGAGGTGGTGTTTCAACTGTATTAACGCTTTTTTTTTTTTCGCATCACATGAGTTGCATAGGCGTCTGTTACTGCTGCCGGAAATGACGAAGACGACGACAGGAAGTAGTTGGAGGATGGTGGTTCCTCTCACAGCATCACACACGTCATAAACAGCTGTGTGTCATTCCAGCATGTTGAATCCAAAGCACTTCTGTAAAAATCACCCAATACAATTTCCCCAAATTGCCCAAGTTTAAGGGGTTTGTTGCTCGAAAGCCTAAATAAGACGCCAACATCTGATTGATGAATTATGAATATATCTCCTATAACTTATTCATGTGACTTTTTAATTTCAATTCTTATTTAATAGAAACACTGCAGTTGCATATTGTTTTTTTTTTTTACATTAGCAGAATATAGACAGATTTCACAATATGGAAACAGCTAATATTACTTAAACTAAATATGACCAAGAAAAAGAACTGCTTTGCGCAATAAATAATACTTTGACTGCAGTTAAGAAGTTGTTTTCTTTTTATGGAGTTTACACAGTTTTTTACTGTAAATCTCAATTTCAAACAAAACCACAAGAAATGTGAACATTTCAGCAGCAGTATTTCATCTACAGCTTTTATTACTGATCAGCCAGATGTTTTCAAAGACCCGAGTTTGGGTCAAGTTGTAATTTTATTCAAGGATGCCTCACACTTTCCCTTGACTATTATTGGAATGCAAGTTAATTTCTTTTCTGAGCCAAATTCAGCAAAGAAAAGTTACTTTTTTTTTTTTTTTTTTATCTCTGAAATGGTAGCAGGGAACCTAACAGACAGATTTGGCCTGAATCAGTCACCCACTTGCATCATTAGCGCATTTAAATCTGTTGACAGAAGCATAAATTATGCTGTTTTAAACTCTGATATTGAGCAAAGCACAGCAGAAATTCGGGATTTAAACCTGGAGTCAACACTCCGGCACGCTGCAGCCTTTCTGAACAGCGAAAAGCTGAATTATGTTGGTCACAACGCGAAACATTTGGGACGCCAAGCTGCAGCCTGTGGTGCAGTTGGCAGAAATGTTCAGAATATATCATTTATTATCTGAAGTCTTCACAACCCTCCCTCCCTCTTCTTCCTGTACATTGTTCAACATAAAAAAAATATAAATCAGAAAAAAAGTTGAGCGACGACAGATCATCAAACTCGAAACGGATCCAGCGGATGCACAACCGTTCCAGATCGCCGCGTCGCTCATCAAACCGCTGGTGGTCGTAACACAGGGGTAATATGAGGACCCCAAAAATAGGACAACCAAGTTACATCACACGTTGCAAACACAGCTGAAGAACCGCACTCCTGACTGCAAGAGTGTGATCAAAATTAAAACCAGCGCGCTCTCAAACAGGGCCAAGCCATTTATTATTGATGACCGAATCCCCCTGAAGATGCCCTAAATAGAGATGCGTAGTTGCTAAAAAAGAAAAAAATGTGCTTTTGAGAAGCCAATGAAACTTTCCTGCAATTAGTATCGAAGTGGGATTGAAAAGGATTTGTAGCAACAAGCAGCAGACTGACATCTTTGTTTAAATCTGAAATCTGGACCAGATATTCCAAAGAAACCAACGCACACAAATAAAGGTTATTGATTGTTTGGTCTATTAGGTAGCTAATACATTTGAGTATTTTGATAATACTATATTGCAAAATGCAGTCCTAAATCATTAGTTTTCTCATATTTTGTCATGTTGGATGCAAAAACGGATCATGGAGGGACAATGTTAGAAATTTAAACCAGGATTACTTAATCAAGTTGTTTTTATTCTATGGTAGCTGACTCAATAATAGGAAGTCTTGTTTTTAAATGAGCAGAAATCCTATGTGCCTTTCTGCTGATGCTAAATGCTAACACTGAAAAGCAGAAAAATACAGTTCTCCATCTGGAACTTTCTCATTACTTTTTTTTATGCTACAACCCCAAACGGACCGGGGAAAAAGTAATGAAATCTAAAGCAGGATTATGTAATAAAACATTAATCCAAGCTGTAAACATTTTACAGAGCGCTGTCCGGTGAATTTCAGGGTAAGTGGAAAGAGGACGCAAAAACTGCAAACCCACCAAGACATGACGGTACCCCTTAAAACTCAGGGCTGGGTCCTCTTGGAACCCGTTAACTGCTTGGATTACAATTATGAGAAAAACTAATGATGTTGGGGAAAACAAAAATAAATAAAATCGCCATACCTGATATAACTGCTGTATTGAAGTACCGTTTTGATAATAAAATCTCAAAGATGTTCAGTCTGGCCTAATCCAGGATTCGACTAGGCAACCATAAAACATCTTTCATTTAGTTTTTGTGTTTTTTGTTGTTTTTTTTTTAACTTTATTTTACTAATTTTAGGCTATTCAAGGCTGATTTGCTGCGTTTGTGCCATGAAATCATTTACCAGAACAGACAAACTGTAACTATTGTTCAAATTTCTTTTACTTTAATCACTACTGATGCACCACTGTGCTAAATATTATACTAAAAAACATGTCCATCCCTGATGTATGCCGCCATTTCCTAATTTTGTGAAAAAAATATTTTTTTGATAATTTTCCTTCCTACTCACAATTATGGTAAATTTTTACTATCTGCCATTTTCTTACTCACAAAATCCACAACATTTTAGCCTATCGGACTAAACTCTAATAAAGTTAATGGAAGTCTGTGGCTGTAATGTGAAAAAGCTAGAAGCATGAATACTTGTGCGAGTCAGTATTTCGGTTCACGAGGATATTTACATTTGTCTGCTCAGACGTTTGCTCACTGCTCTGCATCTGATCAGACTTCTTCCCTGCTCAGGGATTTGCAGGCTACTAAAAAGCTTCAAACATACTTCCTACTTCAGAAGCAGCCGCAGCCGCCTGCAGCGCCGGGATAAATGCAGAAAAGAGAGAATACTCGGCTGGTTTCTGTCATGTTCCAAAAACTTTCATGCTCCAAGTCGAAAACCTCCTCACTCTGAATGTCAGCATAACAGGTTTATTCGTTTCTCACGGCACGCTGAGCTCGTATCAAGCTGCTCCTCTCGTCAATGGAACACTTCCACTTTGCGGAGAACTCCCTGGTTTTCTTCCTGATGCAGACTTTTAAAGCTGCTGTCAGCACGTTGTCGGTCTCTCTGTCAGTGAAAACATCGGAAAAACATCGGGAAAAACACTGATGTAATTGGATGGTGGGGTGGCTCGGATGGGTTTATGCAAGATGCAACACGATGCCAACCAGGATTCACTCATCAGTTCACGGAATGTTTTTTCCAAATCGCTTTCGGATCATCCAGAGGCTTATTTTTAATGCAAACATTTGAAACAAATCTTTGTGTTTGTTTTTCTCCTTCGAACTCTCCCATGGATGACATTTAAGTCTTGCTTTACTGTTGTTGAACAATGAAGTCAGACCTTAACTGAGGCAGGTCATGCCCTGCAGAGCTTTAGATGTTCTTCTGTTACCTACTTGATGAGTCATCGATGCTCTCTTGGAGTAATTTGAGCGGGCTGTCAACTCCTGCCAAGGTTCACCATTTTCTCTTGTGGTTAATGGCTTTCATAAGCCTTAGAAATGACTTTAAAACCCTTTCCACACTGATGGATGACTTTGTTTCTCACTTGTTCTTAGATTACTTTAGACTGGGACATGATTTGTTACTTTTTGTTCCCGCTTACTTCATGTTGTCAGACAGGTTCTTTTGAAGTAACTTTTAAAGTCTCTCAGGATTAAAATTGTTATTCCCTGATCAAAAACATACCTTGAGTGTTTGAGAAGTCTTTTAATCTCCCATGGCAACCAGGCAACCATCCAGCTTTCCAAAATGTCTGGTTGGACCTAGTGCTGACTTCAAGGCGCAGCCGTCCCCCACATCTCCACCCTACTCCACTCCTTCAGACTAGTCATCAGCCATTTGCAAACACCTGCTGGAACACTGCTGGAAATGTTGCTAAAGGGTCAATAGAGGAGCCATGTTGTAATGAGTTTCAGAAAGAGCAGCAGTTTTTAAAGAGACAGATGCCCGATTTTGAAGTGTTAAAAGAAATTATATTTGTGCACAACATTTTTACAACAAGTGAAAAAACAAGTTTTACTTTATTGTGCTATAAATGGCACTTTGTGCATGGAAAATACAAAGTACCGCTCCTTTAACAAGGAACTGGAAGGACAGGGCAGTGAGATTCAGCTTTTCATTTCAATTAATAAACATTATCAATCAAAGGAAGTCCAGTCTGTTGCACTGAGTCAATGACTTCCCGTCATCCAAGCTGAATATCTTCACAAGACATCACACATAACATGTGATGTCTCCACATAACATGGTGATGTTTACCTCCAGACTGCTGTCAGAAGCTATGGGACCTGCCTGTAAGGCATTACTTTTAAATGGTGCAACCCTTGGACAGAATCGTTTACATGCTAACTACTGGTCTGGATTATGCCTCACTTTCTCTCAGCATTTCAATTTCTGTCAAGCAAATTAACATTTCTGATGTGATCTAAAAGCCTGACCACGTTTGAAAAGCAAAAGTTGCAAAAGTGATGATGTGTAACCCTAAGGAACACAACGGCATCCATTGACGATGTGACAAAATGCATCGACCATCTTACACCGTGAATCCAGCCAGCCTGTCTCGCACTCAACCACTGCTGTCCTTTTCCCAGACGATCCATCCGCTTGTACTTTTCCACGGCCGTCGGTTTCCATGGCAACCCAATGGGAGGAAGACAGAGCGCTGTCATGCAGACAGCACCGGGGTGTCTGGGATCCTCGGGAGGTAAGAGAATACCAGTAGGGAGGAGAGGAACAAAACAGGGGAAACAGGGGAAGAGCTGCACGATTAAAGCCCATTCCAAGCTCAGGTTGGTTTTAGTTTGTCCTGAGTAACGTTCAGTTCCAGTGCAAATTCACTGTTCAACCAGCACGAGTTGGAGCCGACCAAAATGCTTTGGTGCAAACACCCCACACTGACATCTCAAGGCTCCTTCGTTCCGTTTTTGTTTGATTAATCATCAAAGCAAAGCAGCGATTGCAAACTACACAGCCCAGCAGGTACCAAAGGTACGTTTCTTTTAAAATAGCTCGGCTCAAAGCAGCAATTTGTTCCCTCAAATTAATATTTCGCTCACTGACACTGCCAGGTACTTTCGACTAAACATCCCTTCAATTGAATTAATTAGGTTGTTTTACCAGCAGGACCGTCTTGTTGGGAGGAGTATCCAAGATGTTGGTAAATGTATTTTCCATTTTCTTTTAATTATTGCTGGGAATGAGACACGTTCTTCGTTCTTTTTTTTGTTTTGTTTTATCAAAACCCACCCACCCAAAGCAAAATCCACCCGAGCTGTTCCCCAACAGATCCCACCAGACAACCAAACCCCAGGACTATCACCCCATCCTCCAGGCATCAGGCCAGAACACCGACCAGTTCATGTGGCTCATCCCAGTACCAGTTGGAGTACAGAGCCTTCATAAGAGATTATTTGTGAATGTTTAATGTGAGAAAATTGTACTTCCCACCTTCACTCACAAGCTGCGTTTCCATTACAGCTGTGCACCAAGCTTTGTCAATATTCTTCTAATGACGGAAAAACACAATTTAATTTCCATTAGATAAGAGTCACAATTAAAATCACATGGAAATAAGTTTGTTTGCACGATAAGACATTAAAAAACATGCTGCTCCATCATCTTCCAACTACTTCCTGTTGTCTTCTTTGTGGTTTGCGCCAGTGGCAATATCCGGTTTTTGATCATGTGACTTGTGTGATGTGGTGAAAGTGTTTCCATTGAAGTTTTGCAAAATAAACCAATTTTGTTACAGCCAAAAGAAAAAAAGAAAAAAAAAAGGCCCACCTAATTTTATCATTAAACAAGTATTGTTTTTTAAAATTGATGTTTCCATTAAGCTAACTTATTCTGGAAACATCAAATTGTGCAACTTCACCACCAATGATACCAAAGCTTCCAAAACCCATTTATTGCTTTTTAAAGATTAAGACTGTCCCGTTTTACAGTTTGGAGCAATAGAACTGTTTTCTTTCCAACAAAACTTTTACTTGTGATGCAACAATACATCAAGGTCTGGAGGCAACACATGGTATTAGGTTCAAGAGAATGTGATGAGACGGGACTTGGCTAGAAAGCAGTGTTTTTAAGAGAGAAGAAGAGCCCTTGTTTCTTCTTGCTTATCACAAATAGAGTAAATATTTCATAAATCCCTTGTGTTTTAAAGAGGTGCATGAAATGAATTCCAGTTTTGCTGAACTCATCCGGTTTTAGACTCATCTCAATGTAAGTTCTACAGCCAAAAAAAATTTTACGGGAAAAAACCCCCAGATGAACATTAAACCAGCAAACGTCTTTCTTTGAGGCGTCCGCGCAAACCGCCATGACACAGAGCAGCTTGGGTATTCATCAAGCACAATGTTATTCACCTCATGCATAAATAGCACATGAGATCTTGAAGGTTAACATTTTCTACTTGATTAAAAAAATAAATCCAACATGTTTTTAAAAGCTCTCTGCCATTTAGCTTCCAATTCCTAAGAATTTCTGAAAGCAGCTAAACAAAATGATCAAGGATGTCTGAGAATGTTTCATTTCACACATAAATACAGAAAGAAGAAAGCAAAAAATGGTACAAGTGCCACAGCGCTGCAAACAAACTCAGACAAGGACCATGTGAAGCATTGGGGCTGTGAACTTGGAGGGTCATAGTTGAAATGTTGGTATCCAGCATTTACAGGGTAGTTATTTACTTGTTAAGGGCAACTAAGTAGAAAGGCTTGTAGAGGTATATTTTAACCACTCAAACACCAAATATGCCCTAATATTCATTAACACAAACAGTGTAAACTGATGTAATATCCACAAACGGGCAAAAGTTTAGCAAAACAAACTATGTGCCCAGTTTGAAAGTACCAACCTCATAATGAGTAAGGGATTCTGTAGACAAACCAGGTATTTCTTTAACATTTATAACTTATCAATAGTTCTAAAAAGAGGCTATTGCAGCAGACGTGGATGTCCGTCTCCATGGACGACGATCAACAAATTACATGGCATGCTATTCATATGCAATACAGCTTGCCTAATTTACTTGATGATTTGACTTTGATAGCAAAAACACAGCTGTGATTAAATGTCCTATTAAAAGGCTAAAAAAACCCTCACATCTTAACAGGTGCTGAGAATTTACCAAGCAAGCATTGTGTTCTAATTAACCATGTAAACACACCAAATGAAAACCTTTTCAGCAATTTTGGCTCATCATAGCAGAAAAGATCTGAAGCTTAATTAATGACTAATGAAGGCGGCCGTGTATTCAGGTCTGCTCCAAGGTGATGGTGTGGAACTGTTCATAGGAAAATGAGAATGTAGAATTCAATTTCTCCCATATGAAGCTCTGCATAATCAGACCCTTCCCTGATTGATTGTTCCATGTGCGTTTAATACTCCCAACAGAACAACTCACTCCGACTGCAGGTTCTTAGTTTCTGAAAGTAAAAGGCAGATCTTTGTATCAACTTGGTCCAGCTCCCAGTTCTGCTCTGTGATCCAGGCACTTTGTCTACTTCTCAGTCTAGGATTTAATAAAACTTTATTTGCTTTTTCCGTTGTCACATATTTATATAAGCTACACAATGACTCAGAAAGCTATATTTTTTCTTTGCTTCTTTTATTTCCCCCAAGAAAAAGTATGGAAATTAGTGTATTTCACAAAACACTTTTATTTTTTTGCGTTACACGAGACTCATGATCACCGACCAAATGTTGCTACTGGTGGAAAAGATGGAAGAAGACAGTGGGATGTTGCTTTTTTCTCTGACTTAATTCGTGAACAACTTTATTCACATGTGGTTTTAATTGTGTTTGTTATTTAATGGAAAGACCACAACTGTGAAATTGTATTATTTTTTTCAACATTAGCAGGATATCACCAAAGTTTTACTCACATTTGTAAAGGAAACAGCTATTGACAGAGCTATTTTTGAATGAGCTAGTTGCTTTCTTTGTTTTTCTTTTCCATCGAAAGTACTCCAGTTGTTACTTGTGTTGAGTTTGAGAAACTGCAGTGATGGCAATGACTTCATGCAATCTGCATGGCTTCCTCAGATGGGCGTCTTCCTGGGTCTGAAGTGGATTACCTGCATATGTATGAATCTGCCTGTATGATAGATTTGAATTTAGATGAACCAGATTAATTCTTGTAGTAAAACACATGGATTTGCAAACGTGCTGCTATGTCTTCTGAGGTAACGTTGCGTCCGTCACAGGCTTTGACACACTTCCGACTTGCCGCTGAGGCTCCAGACCTTCATCCATTAATGAAAGACTTTCAAATGAACAAGAAGAGAACACAACATGTGACCGCCACAGGCCACCGGGCTGCTGTCTGGGAGCAGCTGTAAACACTTCAGAATGAGATCAGACAGAGCCCGGCGCACGCATACACCCAGAAGAAAGGGAGCAGAAGGCCAGTCAAAGCCATTTCCTGTCCTACTGAGCCGGCTAATTGGGAAGTAAAGTCGCTAATCTGCGCCTGGCTCTAGTTACGCTCTCCATGAAGATGAGTATTTGCGCGCTAATATGTTTTGTACTTCCACTGCAGCTGTCTCCGTCCATCAATACCAGCCGGGCTTTTGTGGTGGTTGATGGTGTGAGAGCTTACAGCATGAGACAGGAAGAGAGGAGGAGGGGAAACCAAAGGAAACTGAGCAGATTTGGGGAGCAAAGCTGCTGCCTAAGCAGAGCATGTGCTATATTGAATTTTACAAGCACTCAAGAATAAAAGCTTCACACATCGTAGATAAATGTTAACATCCCCCTGGGCTACTCGCCGCACTTTGTTCTTATCGTAGGGGTCAAGTTTTAAATGTGCTCTGTAGGGTTTCTGCCAAAAACATCATAATTTAGTTACTTTCTTTAAATAATTGTGTAATCTGGTTAACCTTAAGCTGATCAGAATGAGCCATGAGTAATACGATGGCATTAATTCATATTTTTTAATCACTCAACCAGTTCTTTGTAGTACTATGTAGGCTAGCCTTGTAGTATAGTGGTGCATATTAGAAACACTCATAGATATTGTAAATATATTATTTTAGAACAAATTGTGTGTTTAAGCACAGTAAGAAAATTATTTTATGGCTGCTCTGTTATTTTAATAACCATTCATGTTACTAACATGAATAGTATGGTTTGTAATGCTCTCCAGCTGTTTGTGTCTGCAGTTTCATGGGCGACTCCTTGAGTCAATCTGAAAAGGTGCATGTATCGACATTTAGGAAGATGAACAAAAGTTTGATTGATTTAAAGGGGACATCATGTGTTTTCCAGGCACTTAGTGCCATTTTGTAGCATAATCAAGTAACTATTGCTTTGTTTCCACTAACCATAACATTGCGTAAGTTGAAATTATGAAAATAAATTTGCTTAATGGAAATGATCATTTGTTTTGGGATTTTTTTGGACATAAAAACACAGTTACAATAGGTATCAAAAACAACTTAAAAGACATTTGTTTTTGCATCGCTGCAAAATAGTTCTGTCTCTTTAAGAACCTCCTACCTTTTCCAACACTTGAGTGTTTGAACAACGTTGTCAGGCCCAAATGAAGGATTCCTGGGAGCATCTCTAGATTTTATTCTATGGATTTTGCACAATATTAACCACTAATATGATAACTGAAACATATTGAGTAGAAAAAGCGAGTTGTTTCTAAAAACTACTCGTGAGTTTGTAGGTATTCCTTTCAGCTGGAGTCATAAAACATGCGGGACAGCAGGCGACGCCGCAGCACACGCCACCGGTTTCCTATGACAGGGTGCCACATCCTGTGTTTGTAACCTGATTCCTCGGTACGTTGTTGGCAAACCAGAGTTGCTGCAGAATCCAAAAGTGTTCAGGTCAATTGCTTTGTCAGTGTTGATTCCACTGCAGCCAGTGTTTTTAATAGGCCACAGATCCGCCAAAACAAAAAGGTCTGCTTGTCAGATGTACGGAGACGCTCGGCGGACTGAGGAAGTCTGCTCCTTGTGACTAATCAGAGCCGCTCCTTTGATCACTTAGGAAGTACGGAGTCCTGCAGACGCTTTATCACCCTTGTTAATTTCTTATCGCTCACACAGAGCGCTAGCAGATCCAGCACAGAATTACTGGTAGGATGATGAGTTATGAGGATGTGGCCACGTTGGTGCCTCCATAGCAAATTCTGTTGAAGTGAGTAAGGCCAGTAATGACTGCACATTAAACTGTGGGTCTGGACCGGGTGAGGAGTAGGACGCTGCCAGAGCCATATGGTCAAGGTCAAAGGGCAGAAAGAGGAAAGGGAGGAGATTATGAGGACAGATGTTACTGGAAAAACATAAGTTAAGTAATGGTAGACAGGGTGGAACTCACATTTATACATTGTAAAGTTATTAGTAGAAAAACAATAATATACTTACTGAATTTCTCTATGGAACGGTTACCAGCTAAAATAGAGATCCAATATAAGTAACTTAAGTTAGTTTTTTTTAAAAATACATTTGTTGAAACTGCCACCATGTTGTAAGTGTTAATCCAACTCCTACTGTGTAGAATTGCACCCCTCCTGATCAGAAACAGCCAATCAAAGACAGGAGGAGGGCCTATACTCTGTCAATCAGCTCGTGTACGGGCTGCTCAATATGCTAGTCCCCTTCGGTGGCCATGCTAACTAGCCTTAGCATTCACAGCAGGTTCAGTTGTCGGGAACTAGCTGTAGCACAGAAGAGAGCAAGAGGGAGGGTATGAGCAGCGTTGACAGAACTTGATTGACAGCGCTAAGACTCTCCCACCTGGTTCTGATTGGTTGTTTCTGACCTAGCAGTGTAGGGAGTAGGACCACAATGAGAAGGCAGAGCTCTATTTTATTATTTTATTTAATTTTTTCTTAAATTGTCTCCTTCTGTCAAGCCATAGTGACAGTTTGAAAAAAGTTGTTAAAAAAAAAAAAAAAAGAAACATTGTTTATAAAAGCTACACATTGCATCTTTAATAATTTGAAGATTTAATTGTTTAAACATCAAATATACCTTGACATGCATTAAAACGCACAGTGGAAACCACCTTGGCACATCTTCCTCTTCTCTAGCCAAGGAGAGTCAATGGTTCTCCTGGATTGGCTGCTCTGCAAATGCCAACCAGTGGCATGCCAAGTCTCATTGCACCTAGGCAGTTCAGATTCCCAGCATGCATTTGTCTTTTCGAATAGTTTAGATATGCACTTTGAACAGGTAGGCGAGGGTCCAATTTAGATTAATTTAAAGGTCAGACAATGAGGGAAAAAAAAAAATGTTATTTTTCTACAATGTGTGTAAATCTGTGGTTTTAACTCTACTACCTGAGCCATGTTTTCAGTTGATTAGTAAATGAAACATCCAGATACAACACAGCATTGAAAAGTGGCTCTCTATACTAATGCAACACTGCCGTTTTATATATGGAATGTAAAATAAAGGACTGAATGTTTCTACTTCCTTTAGCGGGATTTATCTACACATGGAACATCCCAGTTGAAGCAGTGGAAAGGAAGCGCAGAGGCAGAGATTGCAAACTTGATGTGGGTGTGTGTGTGTGTGTGTGTGTGTGTGAGCAGACTGTGTAAATGTTGGAGAGGTAATTAACATTTTCCCTGCATCGGTTGCAAGTCGTCATGCCTAAAACGATTCATGGAGATCTCTCCAAACCTGTAATGAACTCCATAAACTTCACTCCCCAACAATTTATTCAATGACAGCAGAAAAGGGCAAAATAAAACATCCAAATGGAAAAAAAAAAAAAAAAAAGTTTGCGCCTATAAATTAAAAGCTTGAAGTTCAAGGTGTAAGCTGCTGAAAATTCTGAAACCTCCAAAATTTTAAATTGCCTCTCAAAGCATTTGAGTTTGACTGATGGAGTGTAAATGCTTGAGATATAAAAGCCTAACACTTATCCGTTTTTTAAGACTCTAATTTTCAAGTAAGAAACAAAGTTCTTGAGTTTCTCTGGATTATATTGAGGGAAACGCTACATAAAAACTGCTATTGGGTTGGCTGTTAACACTCTCCAGTTGCCATTTATAAATTTTTTTTTTACCTGGTTGTTTTTGGTTCAGGCCTTTGGTTAATGAAGTATTAAGTGATCCGTAGCATTCCTCTATGCACCACTAAACTTGCGTGAGAGTATTCAGACAAGGTCACCGTTTCACTACTGAAGCTAGACACCAGAAATCCTCGTGTCACAACCAAGGTCCTATTTTAATGTCTTTTTTTAAACTTTGGTTCACCTGGTTCATTATACGGTAAAAGATGGAAAGCCAAGTTGGGTTTGTCCCACTGTTTGCTTCGATAAGTCTGAGGATTTGAAGATTTACTTTTGGTCGGTTTTAGGCAAGTGGATATTCTGTTTCCAAGTATCTATTTGAACTGTTGAGTCTCTGATCTGGTCTGTAGTGCAGATGCTCAATGCTGGATCCACTGAAGCGTCTGGAAAATGCAGTTTACTTTCCATCTGACAAGTAATGGCATAAATCACATACTTTGTTGTTTCTGTAATGCTGTAATGTCACTGAGTAAGATCTTTTTTTTTTTTATTAATATTCAGCACCTTTCTTCCACTTCATTGGTAATTACTGACCTTCAACTGAACACCTGGGCATAAACCGTCTAATTTCAGGTCACCTCCGCTAACACTGCTCAATCATCTGACATTGCAGTCTCACTCCAGGCTGTTTATTTGGTTCCTGTCAGGAGCTCTAACAGCATCAGGGCCCTCATCTATTTCCCTAGTCTCTTCCCGTGATTCCTGGCATCTAAAGCTTCCTCTCCCATCTATCATATTCAGTGATAAATGATTTAACACACCTTAGTTTATCTGAAGGTGACCTCCCCTCGCAGCTTCTGCACTTATCAGCCTGTCAGTCAAGGGAATTGTTTTATTTTTGTCCCCATGCTGGCAGCTAGTGATTTGTTTTTTCTCTTATAAATTTGCTTTATGCATTACTTTTAAGAGTTTCTGGGCTTCAGGTGTTTGACAGCTTTTTTTAATCGTTTCTGGGTCAGGTAAAAGTCAAAGGCTTCCTACAGTTACATTGTCCAGTGTCAACTACTATCAAAGTTTTGTTGGAGACGCCTTGGTGCCTTGTTTAAGAGTGGTTGAAGGATCAATTGGGGTGTGGAAAAATATATACATTGATGGCAGTTTATCAACCAAAAGAACAAGATCCGAAATACAAGCAGTTAAAATCTTTCGCCATTGAATTAGGATTGGGGATGGTTATTGTCTCAATGACATCCACTTGAATCAATCCAATGACCGAAACAGTTTGGTGAAGGAAGTCAGAGGCAAGACATGGGTGATGCTTGTCACTCAAGAGCCCACTTCCAATTGTTTGGCTCAGATAAAAGTTATACAAAATTGAACAAACTAACCTGATTATGTGGTTTGTATTAGAGAAATTGCTACACTTTGGCAGTGAACCTTAGGATCTCTGTGCGTTTCGGCCATTACCACTGTACACCCTCATCCAAGGCTCAGAGAAGGTTCATCAAGCATTGCTTTATGTCAAAAGGCCTATTATTAATCTAAATTAATTTAATTAATCTCTGTAAAAATCACAGACTAAGTAGTTTTCCTCTGAAACGCAGAAGAAATCCCGAGTCAGAGGTTTCTTTATCCCAAGAAGTCTATAAGGCAAAGTAAGGCAGACTAAAGAATCATAAGAATGCCCCAATCAGCAAGAATATTTCAATGGCACTAAATATTTGGAAGTAATTTACTAAATCCCAAAGGTTGGTTTAAGAAACTTGATCCGGGCAAGGATTTCTTTGACCAGGAATTTGTCACTGCTTTTGCGTCTTTGCGTTTGTTCATTGATGAATTGTCCAAGTGTAGATAGCAGTGAGTCTGTCTTAATTCTTATTTTCCTTTTTATCACCAGGATTTTATCCTCCTGCAAAAGTTTTCTGTTGCTTGATTTCAGAACCTGCATTATCCTGGAATGCAGGTTATTGACAGAAAGATCGCACATAATTGCAAACTGCTACGATTCAGCGAACTGTTAAACTATAAACTATGGAAATAAGTTAAGATAATAGATTTTAAAACAGTTTTATTCTCTGCAATTCAGTCACTAATATTTGGTCATGATTCATCTACTAGGCAAAAATCTTGGTGTGGATTATTGTCTAATTGGCCCCTTGGTATTAAAACAGCCTTTATAGACATTTTTAGTAAAATATCCTCCAACTGGTGCTTGTTAATAATGCATAAATTGTAGTTCTGTTGTAATTCCTCAATTAGGCATCGGCTTGATGGATATACCACACAGTAAAATATATAAAATACCAAAACTGTTAATGTACCATCGGAAATAAAACACGTCCATCAAGTCTATATTCCTCATGTTATTGGATGAAGAGTGAATTTCAAATCAGACGTGTAACATACCACTACAAACTGAAAACGACGCCATGACGGGTCCCCAATCTATAGTCTGCCCCGTCTGCAGACCGTATTTCATTCACAGCTTTTTAATTAACTGCAGCAGCGGCTCTCTCTGGGAATGCAAAACAGCTCCTCCGGTGTCTTGGCTTTGCTTGACAGCCGCTGCTCCACAGATGCTGCACTCCGCGCCGACTCCATCTGTCTCCCTCCCCACCCCGAGATCTCACCGCTGCCGTATCACGCATCATCGATTGGGTCCGGGCAGGAAGCAGCGGGGGGAACCACCTATTTGTTTTCCCGCTGCTCTTGTTTACGATCAGTGCAAACCTCCCCATTGCTCCCTCTCTTACACACACACCAACACGCGCACACACACACACACACACACACACATATATTTTCACATTGCTCCCAATGCATTCACAAAACACAAGTGGCTCATCCAGAAATGGACTGCATGTTGTACTGATGTCAAAGTTTCGTTTTAAACAAATACATTTTTTTTCTTAGTGTTTTCAGACAAAATTATGATTAATTGCCATCCACCTTAAACTCATCATGCTAGTTATTCAGTTAGTAAAGGAGTCTGTGCTTGCATAGGATTTTTTCTTTTTGCATGTCTAGAATCAACTGGTGAGTTGGAAGTGAAATAAATTGAAATACAACCAAAAAAATAATTCATTTTTTGAGGCTCAGGGGACTTTTGTAATAGCTTACACATTTTAAGAGCATGTACTGCTCAAAGTGAAAATGACTTACTAATTTCACTGGGTGGCTCACTAAGCCAGCGTGTCTTTAATGTGCAAAAAGTACATCTGCTTTGTTTAAAAACAGCTTATTAATATGCAAACTAAGCATATAGCATTTTAGAGAGGAAGAAAAGTAAATGTCCTTCAAAAAACTCAAAAATTTTGAGGTCAATCTCAAATTCTCTTGAAACAAAATGTCAAAAATTCAGAGTTTAAAAAGTCAAAAATTTGACTATAGAAAGTTGCCACGTTTTTTTTTTTTCTGGAAAATTTCCAAAATCTAAAAATTTATGAGTTTTTTTTTCTAGCAAATGCTGGACTTTTTAAACTCTAAAATTTCCAAGTTCTTAGATTAATCTAAAAGTTTGAGTTTTTGACAGAAATTTACTCCCATTTCATTTGTTTTTAATCTACAATGGCCCTAATACGCCGTTCCGAATTTAGGAATATTTTCAGGAAAACTAAGAATCCTGTTTTTTTTTTTTTTTTGTTTGTTTTGTTTTTTCCCACATGACTAGCTTAAGAGGCTCTATTGAAAAGGTTCTGTCTCTACAATTTGAACTTTTGTCCAAACCTGTGGACAAACATTCTCTGGTAATTTGGCTCCAGATTTAATTACCATATTTTCCAGACTACAAGATGCAGAACTCAGCCAAACTATTTAAAAAAGCGCAACTTATATTCAGGAAAATATGGTATTTGCCCTGGATGCAAAAACTCTGTGGGAAGGTAAACGAATACGCAGTCGCTACCACGAAAGATACAGATGGCAGTGTGGCATTTTTAGAATGTAAAGCAAATAAGCATTTATTTGTAGTTTTTAATGACAGAAACACAAATTACTATAAAACCAGTTGTAACATGGTTAATAAAAGCAGATGTAAAACACAGGGGAGTGATGTACAATCAAGTCTGAAACAGAGGAGTTTTATGTTGCTTTTTAGAAAAGAGTTTAAAGGTTTAAAGCTCCACTTTTCTTCTGCAGGGACAGAGAAGCTGGTCAGAGTGGATGGAAAGATGGGAACATAAAGCAACCCTGGAAGAAAAGCTGACTTTTAGGTAAATCGCAAAAGTTTGCAAAATGTTCCTTTCATGTTAAAACCATGCATATTGTGTTGGTTTATCACATAAACTCTGAATATTTTTTTGGGAAATTTATATTGCAAAGTGGAAAAATGTTAAAGTATGTAAGATTTTATTTTTTTTAAGTTAGCTATGATTTCAGTTATGTTTCTATGCTGTGTGGTTGTGCTGATGGGGTCGATGTGGTTTAACCCTGGTTGGACTGAAGTGAAACTTTCATTAGTTATGCATTATACAGCCCCAGAATTACACGTGTCTAGTCCAATCATTTGGATAGATGTGAATAAATAAGGCAGTCTTATGAAATGGGGCTGCATTTAAAAATGTGAGTAATTGCGCTGCTTCCTTCTACCACTCTGTGCTCAGAATGGAAATCCCTCCGAACACACACACACACACACACACACACACACACACACACACACACACACACACACACACACACATCCTAATAACCTTCCCCCCTTCCCAACAGCAACACAAACCCCTTAGCTCCAAGGAGACCGGATGTGCAGCAGGCAGAGTTGGTAGGTGACGTTGCGTAAGCCAGTCACACACTTTGATGTGTTTCATGGGGCGTGGGCTTAAATTGTTTTGTCCCCTCACACGGGGAAGCTCCTGACAAGGACACGGGCATAATTGGATTGATGTTGGAACGCATGTGGCCATCAGCTTCTTATTTAGCTCCCCAGACTCACTCATTAGACTTGGAGGCAAGTCTTTAATTATTTTCAGCAGCAACTAATTAAGAGTAGAAGTATGGTTTGAATTAAAATGAATGAACGGTGGGCCTCAGGCTGTGCCTGTTGATGACATGAAATATACTACACTCAACAAAAATATAAACGCAACACTTTTGTTTTTGCTCCCATTTTTCATGAGATGGACTCAAAGATCTAAAATTC